>VZRZ01006842.1:461958-518202 GCA_013398175.1 Climacteris rufus | reverse complement strand
GGAAGGAAGGAAGGATGGAAGGAAGGAAGGAAGGAAGGAAGGAAGGAAGGAAGGAAGGAAGGAAGGAAGGAAGGAAGGAAGGAAGGGTTTAAAGAGAGTGAAAGAGAAAAATAAAAGAAAAACTTCAACCAATAACAAAAGACACCTACAGTGTTTTCCTGCACTCTCTGAAATCCTGTTCCTATAATCAACCAGCTACCAGACCTGTCCCCAGCCTACAGTTCTAATCTCTCTTCTCCAGTCTGTGGGGAAGGAAGATACAGCAGTTCACACATGTGTACACTATCCTGCAAAAAGATTGTAAAGAATAATTTAGGAAGATGTGTTAAGACTGATGCTAAACCATGCACACAGTCCCTGCAGATCAGACCTGCTGACAGATCCAGGTTAGATAGAGCCTGAGAACACCTGAGGAGCCCATACAGATTTCAGAAATCTCACCTATCTTGTGAAGGAAAAATCTCAAAAACAGGGCATGGATCACAGGACAATCAGAGCTTTGTTAAAGACAGGACTAAGTCAAAATTCTGGAAACACATTCAAAACACAGTGAATCATACTTGCTCTAATTTGAAAACTTTGTATCCCATAGTCTCATTCTTACTGTATGACTACAACAGACAGAAAAGTCAAAACTGTGGCTAAATTTTCTACAGCAACATACAATTGGATTGTCCCATAAAAGCCAGGTGAAACCTATTCAAGATCTGTTTCTGTTCTACTCCTCAGATTTCTACATAAGGAAAAAACCAAGACAGTGAATCACTTATTTTGTAGTAATTCATATTTCCCTTATTTTTCCGGAGGCATGTGCCTGCACATCAATTTGCCTTCAGATGGACTGTTCGCCCTCCAATCACCTGGAAGCAAGCTGAGGCAGAAGGAAATGTCCCCTTGGGTGAGTGCAGAATGCAGCACCTGAGAGGCATTCTGCTCTGCCTGGGCTGTGGAGGACTCTGGGACACAGATATTCTGTATGAATGTGAGCAAGCAAAAAATACCTCGTATATAGCTATAACCTTATTCTACAAGCCTATGATATATGGCTAACACTGTTACACACAGTTTTTTCATAGTTTGTCCCCTCAGAGAAAAACATGTACAAATACATAGATATCTGCAGTCTGCAAAGCATTTTGGTAGAACTGTTCTCAGTTTGATGGTTTCTTGTAAGTGTTTATCCTTCTAGAGTAGACTTGCTGAAAAAAAATTCAGCTTGCTCTTGAAGATACAAGTGAGAAAGGCGTAGATAGTGCTAATTCCTTGGGGACTTAATGCTACTCTGTTGGGTCAGCTTTCGAGCAATCCATCTCACTGTACAGAATTTTGCAGGTCCTGAACACATCAGGGCTATCACATGAACTCCTGCTGACTTACAGCCATAATTATTTAAAATAATCTATTTTAGAACTTGCCACTTGGTTTGCTTGTGGAGAGCTGCCAGCCCCTGGTGCTGGAGCTCTTTGCACTCCCTTGGAGGAGAGATGCCTAAGGGCCAAATCTCCCCAGAGATAAGAACTCTCCTAAAACTTACGGTGACCAAAAGGTTACCCCCAACATGCCTTGCTTCTTTTATGGTAATAGTCCATATTAGCTAACTGGTGTCCACCCCACCCCTGCCTTCCCTATATAAATCCCCTGTGAATACCCTCTGGTTCCCTTCACAGGGATGGCTGAATAAAGCTTACCTGTGGAATTCACCACACAAGGCTCCCTCATCTATCTCCGTCCCCGGGCTTACCCAGGTGGTCTCATTTGAGCTGATCTCACAAAGAGCTGAATCACTACGAGCTGAAACCATTTGTAGCTAACGCAGCTACACTCTTTGAGACCACCGGTCGCTCCGGAGAAGTTGCAAAGGCCCCTGGAAAGGCTCTTCCCTTGCGGGACGCTTTCTCTAGGAAGGTTGCAACCCTGGTTAGCCCTTGGCCACCCCCCCGGAAACAACATTTGCTAGTCACTGTGCAAGTATAGCTCTGAGAATATTTCTTCTGTGAACAAGATTGGGATACATGTACACTGGTTGTATGCACTTTGTTGCTTTTGCTTTATTTGCTTTTTCATGTGAGTGTAGAAGCCTAATTCACAGACTTCAGGAGCAGAATTTTTCTTCTCATTTAAATATCCCCCTCTCAGTTTTTTGAGATTCCAAAAGACATCCAAATACCAAACAAACATCCAGTACAGTGATACATTCACAATTTATACACAGTTTCAGGAACTGAGACTGATTATGATGCTGTCCAGCAGCAGAAAACACAAATTAACAAGATTTTGGTCTTTTTTCAGCTGTTCATAATGCTTTGGGCAACAGCCAGATGTCAGAAATCAGTTCAGCTTCACATTAGTGTCATTTGAAAAATGAGCAGTGGCAGATGCAGGCAGCAAAACTACACCTTGGAAAGACAGGCCAAACGTGAAGAGTATCAGTGGAGAGGAGGTGGAAGCACTTACACTGAAAATAAGTAAAAAGTTGTGAGGAAGAACCAAAACAGAAGCCTCATTTTACTGTCTCCTGAAAGAATCTGAAAATTAGCGTATCTATGGGATTGAATCTATTTGCATTAGACCTTAGGTACAGTTTCAACCCTTTACATCATATCAAGGCAGGGAAATAATGTGTTTATCCACAGAGTCCAAGGACTTACAAAAGCTTAAACTCAAAAAATCTACACAATCAAAATACAAACCCAAAGTCCATCTGTTGTTAAGGAAACTTCCCTGTCTTACCATCCAGGAATCACTCTGGCAGTCACACTGGCACCACCTGAGCTGAGATTGAGGCCCTTTTGCAGATATACACCCCTAACGCTGCTGGAATGCTGGAGACACAGAGAGAAGAGTCAGAGACAGCTGGGTTCAGGAAGGAAAGGAAGGAAGGAAGGAAGGGGGCAAGACCCACCTTCTTTATTCTTAAATACTCTTTTAGAAATCACTAGCCATTGGAGGAAATCAGTTCTTCCTCCTTCAACTACAGTGGTCAAAGAAAATGTCCATCAAAGATTCGTGTCCATGGGAAAGGAATGCAATGACAAGATAATTCTACAATAAGATGGCTATGTTTACAGAACAATAACCTTGAGAACTAGCTAGTATGAAACTAGCTATTTTTAACAGCAAAAGTAAGGCAACACACCCCCACTCACACAGTCAGACCAGGTTTCCTCACCGGCTTGGTACCAGCTCTCCCAAAGGAGAACCTCAGATGTCTGGATTCTTAAAATAATTTAATATTGGTGCAATAACTAAATAACAAAGTAACTCCTTGATCCAGTGCCTCTGAGGAGGAACGCAGAACAAAGGATCCCCTGTGATTTTATACTCTCACAGTCTAGTGGGGCAAAGTCTGGGGGTTGTGGGCTCCTGCCGTGTCTCTGAGTGTTCAGCCCCCTGGACCACAGGTCCCCAGGCCTTTTGTTATGCAGGGGGTCAGCAGTGCAGAGCCTCTTGCATCAGGTTCCAGCCACTCTGTAGCTCCTGCACACTGAGCTACCTGCTCTGAATGTATTCCTCAATACTGTCTTAGGATGAAATGCACATAAAACCGGTTATTCCTCTCCAGTAAATATAGTTCAAATGTAGATTTCTACATTTAGCAACTTGGCTAAGTGGGAGAGGGACACTAGCCAGTCTTTCCACAAAAACCTTAATGAAAAACATTAGTAAGAAGAGCACATACAAAAATGAAATAAAATTCTAATTGTAAAGGAAAGAACTAAAACAATTTTGATTTAAATTAAACAAAACTTTGCAAGCAAAGACAGTAGACACGATTGTTTGTCTTTATGTATAAACCAGCATGTTTATCCACAAAAGCTTTTTAAAACTCTTTTTCAACTTTTGACACTGATTTAAAACTCAAATACCATACTGGCTGAAAGCCTGAATCTACAATGCTCCAAGGAAAAAAATAAGCATTGGGAACTTTTTTTAAAGTTTTTTATTTTCTCCATATTCAATATTCCCTTTGGCTACTTGAAGCATAAATCAGACCAAATTTCCTAGTAGAATATGTTGGAAGAGTTATGTCTTTTTAATGAAAATACACAGAAATTGATGTTGAAAACCTGTTGAAAATAATGACAAAGGTGCTTTAAGTTGTGTACACCAGGCAACTTGAAGAAAATGAGCCAGGGTACGTTCATGAACCCAGTTTTCTTTGCTATGCTTCTACTAGTCCCCGATGCTGCAGCAGGAACCAAGGAGTGGTCCACAGAAGAAAAGGTTTCCTGACACCTCCAATCTTGCTTCTCTGCATGCAGCTATTTTACTTAGCCAAAAACAAGATTTACAAGTGTAACAAGAATTATCATGCCCATATAAAACTGAGATGACAGCACAGCTTAAAACACTAAATTCAAGAGCACACACACGTCACTAACTACAATGAAAAGAATGTAATAAAAAGAGTAAAACATTACCCTGGCAACAGTTACTCAAGCAGGCAAAGAATTAACATCAAAGCATCACTGGATAAATATTGGCTATAATTTCTTTTCGTCTCACTTGTACATCAACATGAAAGATTCCAGATCAGACAACAGCAATCTCTTTGAGTACATCAAACAGATATGGACAAATGTATATAAATAAAAAATACTGAATCTAGTTTGAAAAACAGAGGTATTTTGTTGATTAGTGCAAAAATCCAAATTTAAACCATGAGGATCTGACAACACTACTAATAAAATTTTGTAATTTTAATAAAAATATAGAATTGCTTAACATTATCTGGGGCCTTAAAAATACAGTTTTCTAATGTTTATTTTTAAAAAATTAAAATTTTACATCATGTCAGCACTGAAAAGTTGGCAACTGTAATTACCTAGTAAATTGTCACATGATTTCCTCTGGACGTTATGTGTACTTCAAGTATTACTTTTATAATCTAGAAAGTGTTCATAAAACATAGCTAGGAAGGGAGAAGAAAGATACGAGCTAGTAGGTCCCAGAAGAATACCCATAAAACATACAGTCAGCCATCATGATGTAATAAAGATTTTAGCTTTTTTAGTAGGGCAAGTTTCCTAACAGCTGAGAATGAGCAGATCAATGAACCCTGATCAGTTGAAAGACCAGTCCTACAGAGAAGAAATGGAGAGAGCAGAGATTAATAACTACCCACTGTGATACAGAATCTGTACCAAGAAAGATGAAATGGAATGACTTGCACACCTTATCTAATTCAAGTGTAATTCAGAGTACTTGAAGTTAAAAGCTCAAGATTCCTGACCCTTGAGGGAGAAAAACAGGTTCTTTCAAAGGTGACTCAATATCTGAGTGAATTACCTAAAATTAGATGGTTTGAATATAGCACTGTCCTCTCTGTTAGCCAAAAAACCACCAGCCTTGCTTCCTAAGGAATGACAAGGCATTTTGTTATTTAGTTGCATTTTTTCTTGTCAAAACACAATACTTTGCTTTGAAGAGCTGTTTCCTCACCATTGTATCATCATCACTGCTCACTGGCAAGCTTGAGGAAGGAAAACTTTACCAGGTGCTAAATACAGTGGACGTTCTAGTTGGTGCTGAAGATCATAGAATCATATAATGGCTTGGGTAGGAAGGGAATGTGAAGATCATCTAGTTCCAACTCTCCTGCCATGGGCAGGGACACCTTCCACTGGATCGTGTTGCTCAGAGCTCCATACAACCTGCCTTCAAACACTTCCAGGTATTGGGAATCCACAAATTCTCTGTGCAATCTGTTCCAGTGCCTACCACTCTCTCACTGTAAAGAATTTCTTCCTAATATCTAATACAAATCTAAAGCCATTCCCCCTTGTCCTGTCACTACATGCTCTCGTAAAATGTCCTTCTCCATCTTTCTTGTCAGCTCCCTTCAGGTACTGGAAGGCCACAATTAGGTCACCTCGAAGACCTCTCTTCTTCAGTCTAAACAATCCCAATTCTTTTAGCCTTTCAGCATAGGTGAGGTGCTGCACCCCTTTATTTGGTGGCCTCCTCTGAATTCACTCCAACAGGTCAATGTCCTTCCTGTGCTGGAGACTCCCCACATTCCTGTCAGTGGGAAGCTTAGCTGAGTTTCCATTTCAAAATACAAATGAGTTCCTATTAATAAAGAATATTCATACTATTCAACTAACTATTCATATAGGACATACTCAGATACCAAGAGAATGTCTAGGCCTTCACCCAAGGAATGACGACAGCAATATTATTAACTGTAGCAAATTTATTCCAACTTGGAAACATTCAGCCACTCCCTCAATTCCTCTCAATAATAAATCCTTCCACCAAGACATTCTGTATTTTGGTTGCAAATGAAATTAAAAGGCTAACTTTAATGTAACCTGCAATATCGGTCTTCCATATAAAGCACAAAAGAAAATATCTCATAGGTATTAAGATACTGCTGAAAACAGTTATACTTGCAAATATGCAGATGACAGTAAATTTACCGAAAGAGATATTGCAGATTGACTGGCAGCTCTTTGCCTGTGGAAAACACTATGTAACTAAACTTCATACAACTTGAAACGATTCAATTAACTTTTTATTTTACTGTGGTCTAAACTAGGTTGCATCAGCTTGCACATACCAGCAGTTGACAGTGTGCATGAAAAGTCATCCTGGTTAAGCAAACTCACACAAATGTCTTAAAAGGAATATCTTATAAGCACTGAAAACAACCCATGTACTTGGTAGGGGGAAGGATGATGGGAAACAGAGACAATTCTCTTCCAGGTTTTTTTCTCAAAGGATGCACAGCTGCCAAGTCCACGCCCTGGGGAAACCCACAACGATGTTTTGGGAAAATCATAATGATGTTCCCAAAATGGAAAGCCAGAAGTGCCAAGGTGATGGTAACATTCCAAAATTCACATATGTAAATGAAAGTGTTTCCCTGGTAAGTTCCCTCCAGTTCTAAGAAAACATCTCCAAGGGTGGCAGTTCTCTATAGGCCTGAAGAGCTGAGTTCTGAAGCTGGTCCTACTGGTATCAAGAGGAAGGGTGCAGTGCAATTAAGTATCTTTGGTAACTAAAAAATATCTTCAGTTAGCAATTACTTTGCTGATTTTAAGGTATACTTTTATGCATATGGAAAAAGGGTTTATTAGGATGCACTATGAATTTTTTCTCCCATCCATCCATCCATCCATCCATGTATCCATCCATCCATCCTCCTATTCACGAGACTTCAAAGTATGATTAATTCCTGACTTTTTTCCATTTATTTATTGCTTTGCTTTTGGTTCACAAGGCTTCATGACATTAATTAAAATGGGACACTATATTTTTTGTAGTTAGAAACATTAATTAAAATTGTAGCAGTAGTCACAGGAAGTAAGTTCAGGAAAAAGTGGTTACCAAAACAAGGACATTTAGTCAATGCATTATATTTCAACTTAATATTGCAATTGACTAGTGTTTTAAATACAGCATATTATTTTTCAGCAATATTAAAAGACAAAGCTATGAAAAATTTCACCATATGTGTACTAACTAACACTCTCTCCAGATGATGGCTTGGCTTATGTACTTGCGTGCATCAAAGGAATACATGATGAACACTGGCAGAAGACATGGTTAATAATACATGAGTCAGAAGGGTAGTGGTTTTAATCATTAACACAACATTAGCTGTGGAACAAAGATACATCATTATATCAATACATGCACTCCTTTGATAGTCTTAGCTATGACTGTCATGTAACCATACTTAATAGAAGTATTGTCTTTCCTAGCTCAGAATCCCACTCTTTTTGTCAACAACTTTGCCTCTTTTGATGCAATTTTAAGAGCTTTATTGTTTTACTCATACAGCTGTCTCAAATACAATGATGGGTTTCATGATAAGCATCTAGAAGAAAAAAAAAATCCAATACATTTTGCAACCCTATGTGATACTGAATAATTCCACAGTGTATAATGAGAGAAATGCCACAGTGCTTCTACAATAACACAGGAATTTTAAGGAAACCATAGTTATGATTTCATGTCAATTTGTTTTGCAAACATACTCTGTCTCAACCATCATCACAGTAAAACTGAAAATAAAACACGTTACGTACAAATTTAAGAGAGTTTATGTGGTTATGCAGCTTCTTTAGTTCCATAGAATCATAGAACTATGCTCATAGTTCGGGTTTCCTCTTCAAGAGTTTTGATACACTTGAAATCCTGTTAGAAACTACTGAATTGTTATTTTTTAAAAAATTATGTGCATGACATTCCAGTGCAAGTTTAGCTAGCACTCCAGCATTAAAGTTGTCTGTGTTCTGTGCTCTACTGTTACCCTGCAAGATCATCTCTTTTACTTCTGTCTTAATTACTAAAAGCATTTCCAGTACAAGACTGAGATTTCCATGTCCATCCACAGGGACAGCTGAGGGATTCACAAGACAGGCAGAACAGTCATGTCTCTACCACATCCAGAAAGCAGACAGGAACCAAGTCTGGTGCCACTCAGGTGAATGTCCATAGGATTAAGATCACAAAATATTTGTGAACTTTAATAACTCCTATTAGAATGATCCCCCCCCTTACATGTGACTACTTTCTCCAGAAGAGAAAATGATTTTCAGACTGGTTGGGGAACTTTCTGCAGTAATGGCATCCTTGAATTTTCATCCTCATTCTACTCAGTTGTTACATGATGGCTCAGTGCAAGCAGGAGATCAGAACAGGTCATGGGATAGCCTGCCTGCTGCACTTGCTTCCAGAAGATGGCAAATATTCCCAAGGACCAAAGAAATCTAAAGGCTGCTTGAATGTAATGCCTGATCCTGGATCAAAGCCACAGCTACTAAAAAATATGTAAAAAGAGGACCACATCACACATTCTTGGTTTACTTAAATTACCTGCATAAACTATCAGCTTTGTAACCAAGTATCTCACTTTTATTTTTTTTCTGACAAAGTTCTTATTAATTAAACAAGTAAAACTTGCAATTATAGTTTTGATATGAGCAGCCATAAGAGTGACCTGGTTAGAAGAGAAAATTACTGAATAGAAGAAAATTTCTGGTGAACTATTGAGAGAACAGACCTACCAGCCTGGGAGCTGTTATCCTGGGAACTAGGCCTGGGAAGCAAAAGTATCCCTGGGAAGCGCAGCTGGCATTTTTGAAGCACAGCTTGTACATAGAAACCAGAGGCATCCTGAGACACCACTGATAAGCACAAAACCAATGAACTTATTGTATGAGTGCATGAACAGTAGTCTGGGAAAAGGGGAAAATATTCTGAGAACGTAAGAATCAGGAACTGCCATTGGCTACTCTAACTGCAAGAACAGAAAAACAGACTAGAAAAAAATACATTTGGGCCAGTTCCTTTTGCCCTCCCAGTTCTGGGATGGTTTAGATTCCCTTCTGGGATGAGTTAGTTCTCCTCTCACAGATGGTTTGTCTCCTTCTGGAATCTACTTAATGTGCTTGGCACCATATACATCAATCCATAATAAAGATACAAGCAATCTGTCATAAGTATATTTGCCGTTATATTACTGATGTTTCCTTCACCAGTTCTAAACTTGTAGCAATACGTATTTTATATATATACTTGATTGCTGTTATGAATACTGCTATTTTTGATCACTGCTATACTATTGATTGCATACTTGGTGATAGCTTGACACATATTCTCTTTATTAATATTAGGTATACTCATTAGTGTTTACTTTTATGACATTTGTGGTAAGGTCTAATAAAGTCAAGATTTAAAGGACAAAGCCTCCATGCCATGTCCTACAAACCCACAGTTGTGATCTCTACACCTCCACAGACCTAACCCTTTAGGCTGTGGCAAGTTCAGAGTGGAATGGTTTTCCTCTTCCTTCCTTCCTCTTTTGTATCATGCTGCCAAACAAATATATCAATTATTTACTGTGACTATAACAATGATTCCGAGGTGATCAAATATTGAAATTATGGGCTGGTATGAGACTCAGAATAAATGAAAACTTCTGCTTTTCACTTTCCTGAGGAACTAAAATTAACCCTTTTTACTTTTACAGTCTGTGTAAGACTCATCAATTTCTCTTCATATTTGAACTTCCCATCAGAATTTTGCCAAAATGATAAAATACAGAAACAGTGCAACTGGTGCCTTTAATGAAAATATGACTCATATAAATGCCTGGTTGGGTCTGTTACTCCAGTGATTTTATGGTTGTAAGTTTTAAAGACTGAATGTCAAATAATAGATGTGGGCTCCTCTATAGCCATCTATTTTTAATTCCATCAGAGAGGCTTAGTGTTAAACATGTGATGGAAGAAATGTTAGTCAGAGGAAAGCAGATGGGATAGCTAATTTTTCTTTCACAGTGTTTACACAATGATGAAATTTTGAAGTTTTGTTAACTCTCACAGAAAAATTAGAATGCCCTGCTCACATACAGTAGTATTCATCAGTAGGCTTTAGACATGAAAATGTTATGTTCTGATCTGGTTTTATCATTAGTTATCTTGGCAATAGATTGTACCAGTAAAGGTATGTATCTGCAGTCAGTGCCAGCAGCCCCTAAGCTTCAGGTGCTGCTCAGGTCTCTCTTTGGTGTGTCCATCTGAAGCCACCTGCTCCTTTGGTGCATATGCAAGTCGCACACAGAACAAAAGGTACATTTTATGACTTATTCCTTATACATATAAGCAAGCAAAGAGTATGAGTTAAAAAGAAGCCCAGGCCAGACTGTACCGATCAGACACAGAAATGAAACAAAATATGTCAGCCATGAGTATAGCTATGCTGTGCCACAGAATACCCCAGAATTTATCCTGAATTGCTTAACTCCAAAAGGAAAAGGAGCACAGCTGTACCAGTGGCATATGATGCCCATGAAAAAGGAGCACTCTAACCCGGGAACAACCACAAAATAACCTGATTTTGGATACAAAGCAGGAATTTCTGCATTGCTCTGAGCCATGCTTTGTTGAGGTGTTAGCTTCCTGGAGGCTGCAGTCAGCTGTGTAAACTCCACCAGAGAAAATTAAATTATTCACACCTCATAACAGTTGTTTCTTAGATCTCTGATGATTCAATTGACTCTTACGATAACCTTCAAAACTAAAAATGACAGAAACTTGCATTTAAAAAATGTAGACAGAGATTCTTAAGTAAAGCTTGTTAATAACAATGTCAGTGCTGCAAACACAGTACACCAAGTCCTTATATTCTATACATTTGTTTTATCAGGTTTCCAGCATTGCTTTTTAGGATTGCATATCATATATTATATTGGAAAATACACTACAATGCATCATTGGGATTATTAGTATAAATACTATTGACTAATCCAATGAGAAATCAAATGCGATGGTGGTTTTCACCTATGTATGTAGGTTTATATTTGTTTTTATGTACAGGGCTTCAGTTTTAACCATGTCATTTCAATAATAATATCATCACATTGCAAATTAATGTTCTGTTTACATATAATGATGCAGAAAAAGAATAACCCCTACAGCTGCCAGAAGAAGAGTAAAAGAATCTACTGCTCTGAAGCAGTTCTTCTGAATTTTAAGTCATGGAATATGAACACTAAACCCTTGCATGGTGTGTAGAATAAAACCAAGACACCTACATGAGAAGGCCTGTGCTAATTTAAAATGCAGGTAAGACAATCAAGGCAACTCCTTCAAAGTATGTGATTTGAGTACTTGAACTTCAGTAAAGAGAAAGATGCAGACTGCAACTTCTCAAAACCATGTTGGTTGTGGATGAAGAATTCCCTTCAGATTTGTCTGTTATATCAACAGAAGTGCAAAAATTCTGGAATGCAAAATATCATAAAAACACGAATGAAGCTCACTCATTTGTCACTTTCAAGATCAGCAGAAGCAAGTTCATCTGTTCTGGAGAACTGAAACCAGAAGCTCTTGCTAACTTCAGAAATATTATGAATAAACTCACAAGTTATCAGAGCTCCTGCCTCAGATTTTTACTTATTTGCAATAATGTAAGAAACAAACAAATTGCAATTTTTACTTCTTTATAAATATAATTTCAGATTACTTATAAATGTGTTCTGAAACCTGATTTCCAGCTTTAGGGCAACATAGATCACAAGAGATGTTCTTAAAATCTTTCAATGGCTGGGTATCATTTTAAGGTAATTCCAGATAAAAAAATATTTAACCTTTCTCCAAAATTTCCAAAGTAGAGCTTTGTGAACTATCCAAAATACCTTGGTGATTAAAAGGATCACTTTTGCTCAAGACATTATTGTCATCAAATGGATATAGAATAGATATAGTCAGTGCTGCTGCTTTCAGGAAAAGCTATTAACAGATACCTTCCAAATGGCTGATTTCATCATCTTTTAGTGCTCAAGATTATTTAAAAGATAAAAATCTTGTCAGAACAATCAGCACTACTGCCAACTCACCTCATTATTTTAAAGAGAGAGATGAGACTCTCAGCCCAAGAACTGTAATCAATATATATCCTTATGTGGAGTTAATACATTATCATTTATAGACCTCAAAACTTCCAAAGCATGAGGTGATGATAAAAAAACCAAACCATTTTACATTTGGATCTGATAATTTTCCAAACACACAAGGATATTTTGCTGTACTTGGTGCACCAGCATTCTGAAACAACACTTAGGAGAAAGGGCTGGTTTAAAACAACTAAATCACTTCCTTGAAAGTGAAATACTACTACTATACTACTACTACTACTACTACTACTGCTACTACTACTACTACAAAATTCAATTATCCCTTTGTGATATCCACAAATTTGTATGTGTGCTTTTTTCCATGTCACTTCCTAACACTCTATGAAAGAACTTGCATGGCAAATCTACTTCCACTTTGAAAGCAAGATAAAGTGCTATTTGCTGGATGGGAATAAAGTGTCATATCTTCAGCTGCTCATGTTTTATTATGGTTTTGAATACTTGAGTCTTTCATTGTTCTTTATCTTCCAAATGACATGGTTCTGTCACTGCTGTCTAACACAATCTTGTCTTTCCTAAATTACTTTTGAGTATTGAGATTTTAGAGTGTAAATTATAGTTCTAGAAACAAGAAACATCCACTGATGAGAAACTCAACTGTGAAACATGTAAAATGTCTTAAAAATCTGGAAGTTCCAAATATTTTTATCCAAGTACAGTAAGCATTACATGTCTTATGTAGTAATGTAATCTTTTCTGCTTTTCCACTCTGTTCCAGCCTTCCATCAATTCGATGTGTCAAATTGTTATATTGCATGCTCTTCGTGGCTAGGATTACATTTCTAACCTGCCTGGAACCATGGAGCCTCATCCTTAAGTAGACTTTTCAGTAGAATCACCAATATTGAAGAGTGTGTACACTTCATAAGGCCCCAAACAGTCCCAGTGTTAACAACAGGTGCAGTATTTCTGAAGAGAACAAATGTTGTAGGTCACAATGATGAAAGTATAAAAATATTTTTTGTAAATATTATAGTTAGTTCAAGGTCTTTACATGAGGTATAACCGTATAATAAAACCTTAAAAATTGAAGCCAGCAGGGATGGATTAAGAGGGATTCTGCAGATTAGGGATCTGTAAAATCATGAGGCAGAAGCGGAGCAGCAGGCAGCATTTCTGGACAGGGCTGATTACTGTGTTTCTGCAGGCAATAAACAATTACAAGGCGGAATAATGAGTTTGTACACATGCAAAAAGAGGAAGAGTGCTTTGTATAGGTACTCAGCTTGGAAATAAAAGTTTTTGACACTGAAAATCAAAATGTATTGAACTGCAGCCTTTGCTCTGTAGGGTAAAGCCTGAAAATATGGACTGGATGGTGTCATTTTACTTCACAGCACAAAACACAACAATTTTTACAAAAAACAAACAAAGAAAAAACCTCAAACAAAACAAAACAAAAAAACCAACCAAACAACAACAATAAAACACACCCCCACCCTGAAAAACCAAAAAAAAACCCCCGAAGATGACAACAAAAATCCCTGAACATTATGAAAGGCAATGATTCTAGGAGGGTTTCTTAATTTCTCAAGTACATGAATAAAAATATCCACTTTGTTACATATCTTATGCCTCTACTATATCTGTCATATCCTGTACCTTCTCTAGACTCACATAAAGCTCAGAGGAACTCTATCTAAATGAAAAACTCATAGACAATGTAAACTAAAGCTCACATTCTACTTTATTTTATAAATTATGCCCAGAATTTCTCTGCATCGGGTTTATCTACAGGAACAGAGAACAATAATTAAAATGGTGATTTTTTTTCTGCCATAGAGAAGGGATAGATAGCTATGTTTTTGTTTCATTTCACATTTTTTAAAATGAAATACTCTTAATATTTTTTTCATTTCAATCCAGCAGCAGTTGCTGTTCTGTCATGTAGCAGCCCACCTTTTCCTTAAATACCGTAAATCATTTTGCCCAGGAACAATTTAAATACTTGAGAAGTCTCCCACTTAGATTCATAGCCCCTATGCATTGGTACTCCTTGCACTTCATATTCTCTTACAACCTTAAAAGTCATTTACCAATGGCCTGAAAGACAGTTTACCCTGCCCACTTCCCATCATGCAGTTCTCACTGCCTCTTGCCTTTCTGAAGGATTTCATGTTAACGAACCCCACAATAAATTGTCTAACCTCACTTGCCTCTGCTTTTGGCTTGTACACACTTTGTGTCCAAAGTGTAGCACAGCACAAGCAAATACCTGGCTGGAGCCCATAGGAACATTCAAGGTTCAAGTCAAGGGGAGTCAACATACAGATGTCACATGTTCTGTGACCACCTCTCTGTGTCCCTTTCTCACAAGCTTCAAGAATGTCACCCTCTTTGACAACTTTATGCTACAAGATGTTTAGGCATCTCGGCCACTCCCTGTTTAGCTTTTTTTTTTTTTTTGGTGCAGTACTGGGAAACATACTTCAGACTAAAGGCTTTTTGACAGCTGGCAGTGTGCTGAACTAGATAGAAAACAATCTTAGTACTTGTTCTGTGTTTGAATTAGGGTTTTATAGACCCATACATACATATAAATACACATATACCTATACATATATAAAAATTGAAAGCAAAGGCTATTTATGACATAATCTTCACCGTGCTTTTTTTTTTTTTTTTATTTGAATATACTCTCAAAAAAACTTGCATAAGTATCATCATAGTGGCCACTAATATCTCACTGAATAAACCCTCAAGCAAATCCCAGCTGTAAATATAGGTTAAGTCTTTATATTGTTAAAAGGGTATCTCCTTAAGTACATATTAGAATTCTGTGTGCATCTGCTTGACTAACATAAAACCCCGTCCATATGTTGTTACAAGAATTTTTAACATAACAATTTTATTGTGGAATTCAGTCAAACAGACAGACTTTAATAACAGAACTATGGGATATAAGCCATTTTTAATTGAACATTGCTAGGCAGCCCACTTAACCCTCTTATGTTTAGAACAAAATCACATAGATTTAGATTTTGCATTTAATAACAATTTATTTCCCAGACACACTCCTTTTGTAACCATTTAAGTCTTACAATTCCATGAGATTTTGAAGGGATAAGCTACTATTAAATGCAGTTTTATATCTATTTAATTTAAACACAGAAATACGTAAGTAAGTAGGAATACAGTTACAGGAATTTCCAAGGAAAATATTTCTGTGGTTTAATTTCTAATCTGTTTTTATTTTGGGATTACTGCAGATAGCATCAAGGCATCAAAATAAGAAACAAGCTGCATATTCAGTTCTATTTCAAATATTCTAGTAAAACAGCATGAGGCCTGAAAAGTAAACACAAAATATTTTCAGGTTGGTGTCTGCTTTTGAATTTTTGTTTGAATATGAAACTTCTCCAATAGCATTCTTTCTAAAGATTTCTTTAGAATACCTGATGTCTAACAACATGGAACTGTATCAACACTACAAAAATAATTCATACCTTGTCTGAAAGCCCATAAATACTCAAAATTACTAATGTCAATTAAGCTGTAAGGAGTATGTACATGATCAAGGCTAAAAACCTTTACAGCTTGATATGTATCATGTATTTTTCATGAAAACTGCTTAAAGAACAAATTCTCAAGAATGATTTCGCCAATAAAAAGTGGAAAGATGATGAAAGCTACTAAAAATGCTAATCTTTTAAAAACAAGTGCTGGATTGGGGCTTTTCCTCTGCACTCATTTCTGAAAAAAAGACACAAAGAAAAGTATCAAAAATATTTCCTACAGGTACTACAATAGATATTATGGCTACTATTAAAAATTACTGAAAATGTAATTCTAATATGAAAACCATACTTCAGTTAAAAAGCATAGGGAAATGCACTACATGCTGGTTGACATCAGAATATGAACTAGGAGTTTATATTTATCTTGGTCACTAAGAACAATTAACGATTCAGAATCAGAATGAAGTCAGTGCTAATGGGGATAATATGCTGGGTGGAATATATTGCATCTGTGCTGTTGATATTAGAGTTCTACAGAGGAGAAAAAAACAGAGAAAAAATAGTTGTCCCTGAAGTGCATGTGTGTGACTCACAATATGTGCAAGAAACAGACCAGTGAAGTGTGAAGGTGCTGTTTACACACAACTCCTTCACAGAGAACAGATGTTTCAAGAGCAGTTTTAAAATATAACTTGTATATTATTATATATATAAAATAAAAATAAGATTACTGTAATGCTGTGAGAACAAGAGGCCAGATTTAGCTAATGATTTTGGTTCTCATTGTCCCTTTCATCTCCTCATGCTACAAATGAAGAATTTGCCTTTATCTTTCTGCTTAAATACGTATGTATTCATGTGAGCTTCCTCCTTCAGAAACATGCAGTAATACTCCCTAATTATAAATGTGCAAGCATTCAGTGCAATTTGTGTGGTTTCAACATATAAAGCTTTTGGTCTCTCAGTATCAGATTCCTGACAACATAGTTGGAAATTTATGATGGTAACAGGGAAATATAAGGCTGAAACTATTTCTAGAACTCCATTATTCCCTCTACATTAGTATGCCCATAGTATTTTCCCTTGATGAGCTGTATTGCACTTTTCTTGCTCCCACCTCCATGTGGAAGATCCTCAAAACCAATAATTTGGAGAACTGGAGGAAATATTGGTGCAAAAGTAGTTAATCCTGTTTTTGCATTGCTTTGCAGAATTTCTTCCAAGCTCAATGCTTTCTCTTGTTTCAACATGTGCATAAGTTATTCTTTGAATCAGTGCTTGATTTTAGATGCACTCTATTCTATCAACTAGAAGATACAGGTAATTAGAAGTACCAACAGAGCAAAAGAAAAAGAAAATGATCACCATAAAATAGTGCTCAAAATGGTGTTAAGTAGGAAATTTTTATTTAATAGCTGATTACAATTAACTATTTTGTTCTCTTAATATAAATTGCTTTTATTTCAGGACTATTCATTAGGACATACTGTTGATGCCTATGTGTAACAAATCTGTCATGTATAAACTGTGAAGCTGGAAGGGCTTTATTTGCTATTGCAAGCCTGAAATTATATAATTTTCTTCATAGGTATTATTTGCCTTTATGGTTTTCCAAAGTTTTATCATCTGACCTGTGCCAAACAGAAGAATCTGAACACTAGGGGACACTTGACTTGATATATTCAACATCAGATCAAATTTCAGACAGCATAACTGTCCCTCTGCAGCAATTACCCATCACTTGTTGGCATTGCCAGTGCACCCATCACCAGCTCTTGAAACAGAACAAATGGAATTTGAACTAATTTTTCCAGTTGTTGTACTACACAGTAGTATCCAGCTTTAGACTTCATATTTCATCTGCAGATTTTTAGTACCATGGAGAGTCAACTACTACAGTAAGTGAGATTTTGTGGCAGAGGAAGACAGGATGTTGTGCTTTATGAAAAAGGGTCATAGCTGGCACATACAGAAAGTCTGCAATATTTATGCAGAATTTTCTTCAAAATTCCATGCACAAGCACCTCAGGGTGGAGCAAAACTGGAAGCTTGTTCCTTCCTATCCAGTCAGAAGAAGGAAATCTTACAATCAGAGGAAGGTTGCACATTTATTATATCCTTGTTCTGCAATCCCAGGTCAGCCTACAACAGTGAAAACTCTCATGGATTAGAGAGTGGGCAGAACATTGTTCTTCTTCAATGCATCTAAGATGCTCTGAGTTCAATTGTTGCATTCAAACATGCAGTAAGTGCATGCAGTATTGAGTTTATTTGGTTTTCTAATCATCATATGTAAGATTTGAAGTTGGCCAGAACTTGCCAGCTCAAGTGAGACCGATGAACTGGTTAGTTTTCTGCAGTCGCAGAGGAATCCTAAAGTTTCTAGGAATGTTAGAAGAACCCTAAGTTTACTAGGGTGTTAACTATCTAGTTAACAATATATGATGGAGGCATCATTAAGAGCTATAAAACAGCACTTGGTTATTTTATTAATTTTTCACATCTGCTGCTTTCTTCCTAATCACTGTTGCCTTTTATTGTTGCAAGTGGACTGCTAAGGCTGTTTTTCACCAGCTTCTAGCTAATGGATTTTCTCTGGCAAGAAGGAAACCAAATTTGTTCAAGAGCATGTGCCTCATCACAGAAAAGTCCTATTAACTAGAGCACCACACCCAGCACAATATTTAAACTGTAGTTTCCAGAAAACATCACAAGGTTTTTTAATCTGTCCTTGACTGTCACTGCACCACAAGACCAGTTAAAGCCCATTTCAAAATGCTGATGATTCATGCTCCAGTTCCCTTATCAAAGAAATACTTCAGCTGAAATTTCAGTTTGCTATTGACAATGAAGAGGACAGGAATACCATTGGCAAAGGTCTCCCCATGAAATTTAGGACATAGCTGGATTAATGGAACCATTCCTTCCCTCTTAGTTATTACTTCTTGCTTTCTGCAAATATACTTTAAAGTACTCTTTGTGATTATTAAAACTAAAACAGCCTTTTCCTTACAGATGTGGTTGGCACCTGTATTCATCAGGGGACTCTGACAGCCTGAGTTCTAAACACATTCCAACATTGTGTTTAGCAGAGGCAACTTTCAGCAGATGACACTTAAATTCAAAATAGCAAAGCTGATAGTTATACTGAACACCAATTTCCTAAATTTAGCCTTAAGTACATGCTGTGCAGGAAATAGGATGTGTTTGGCCATTTGGGGATATCTCATTTAAGAAATGTGTTAAGGAAGAAATTTTGCCACCGTTTCAGTATTTTCTAAGTCCAAGGACACAACAAGTATTCAGAAGTTTTTCTTGCAGTAAAACAAATACTGCAAGTGAAATAGAATGGATCACTGCCTTAAGGTATGCACTGTGAGTCCATATACATATCCCTTCCCTAAGCACAGTTTACTTGCTTCCTGAGGAAGCAGTGGAATATATGTAGCATCTTACAACGGTGGATTTAGCAGAACATTTTGTAAGTTACCTGATCAAGTAAATGAATGAATATCTTGAAAAGACAGTACTTAATTTAAAGCATGCTCACACTGTCACTTAGAATTGCAAGGGGACATTTTTGTAGACACACACTATTTGGTGCTATTTCTACCTCCCCAGTTGAAATTTAAAAAAAGTCTATGTACAGAAGTCACTACCATAGGGACCACCTATGTGTTATTTGGGTAACACAATGTTGATGCTGAACATGTACACAATGCAAAGACATTAACAACAGTATCTAAATATAATTAGGGGAATTAGCACTTTATACATCTTATGAATGGTATTCAATCAATGTTACACTAAGCTGTGAGATCACCTTGTATCTTGCTGTAGCTCTGTACATAGGCATTACTGAACCCTGTATGGAAGTTTTAACCTCATTCAATGTATTATTTTTGACATCTAGTAAATCCTATTGCTGAGAACAGGTGTGAAGAATTGTCTTTTACAAGAAATGCTAACAATAAAAGTGTAAAATTAATTTTTAGAAAAACAACTATATTGAACAGATAGCAAATGTAAATACAGTGTTAACAGAGGCAACTTCTAGGAGGAGGCAAGATGTGCTAATAACAGTGGAGCCAAGTTGTGACTGCTTAATGTCTGCCTCCCTTCAGCTGGTACAGAGTGCCCACTCTCCCATCTGTCTCAAAACAGATATATCCATTTGGGAGATATAATCTATAAATATAAACAACACCACTCTAACTAGTTATGACACTCTAAGAGTTATGACACTAACAGGAAAGTGTCATAACAGACCTATTAATGTTCCTGTAGGTAACTGGTCTAGTTTAGTCTTAATAGCCAAGTCTTGTTCCATTTCCACATGCCACTAGACTGTAATACAAATAAATTTTAATTCTGATAGATTTGAACAAGGTGATAACAATGACGGAAAGAACATGATGGCCAAACCATGCCCACTAAAGATAATAAAGACTGCAGTCTACCTTAGGACTTCTATGAAGAAGTGGTACATACCTTTAGTTTGTTCTCACTCTATCCACAAATAAAATAAAACAATGCTGAGGCAATTATTAATAAAAAAAACCAACATTTATTTGCTTTCATATGCTGTTTTAATAAGCAAGTTTCACACGCACTTGTTCCTACCTATTCTTTTCTTATTAGAACACATGGAATTAATAGGAAGGCCACTAGTGTATTAACATTACAGACACTGACACAGTGGAAATGTCAGAATTATTAGCCTAATCTTTAACTACAGAATAATATAGAGACAAGATATTATATAAATTTATGTCTGTCCTCCCATTGTCTTGACAGTTAATGTACAGCAACACCTACTTCCTACCAGTTAATTTTACCAACACATCAACAAAATACAACTTCAGAATATGAAGAGGCTTAGGTGCAGGAGTGGGGGACATTATTGGGAAAGGAGGCTGTATCTAATGATTAAGAAATAAAAATATATGAAATTTAAGGAGAAAATGGAATCAGAGTAATGAAAACTGAACACTAGCTGCTTAGTATGGAAGCACTGCACTGTTGCAGAACAGGATATACAAGAGTGTCCCTTCGTCACAAAAGTCAACTTAGTGTATAAAAAGTCAGCTTTCATTTTTCAATACAGTTGCATCAGGTCGGATTTTTAGATAAACAGAGATAAATAAGGATAAATGTATAGATAAACTTTTTCTAAAGTAAAAAATACTAGGACTTTGAAATGAAGGGAAGTTTGCTGGAGACCAGATTGCCTTGTAACTACACAGTATCTCTAATACAGTCTCTGAGTAATAGTAGCTTACATACTGTGTAATGTGCTGAAGCTGTGTCAATGTGCTATGCAGACGAGCGCGCACCATCTCTGAGAGAAACCCTCATGGCATCCAGAAAATAAGCAACACAATTATCACTTTTATGAAGTGATGGGCAGAGAAAGATCAGCCCCTCATCTTTCTCCTGAAATGTAATTTGACCTAAAATTTAATAGTACAACTTTCTTAGAGCTGTGCCCTTATGTCAGAATATATATATTTTTTAATGGACAGATTATTATGTAACTGTGTAAATGCTCCATATATGAATAGTTTAGGACAGAATTTATTTTGCAAAAGAAAATAAATTCTGACTTTGTGCTTACCAATTATAAGTTTCCCTTAAAGCCACTGCAGTGGAATCAATTATTCCAAAACAAAATTAAGAGAAATGCATAGAATAGAAAAAATTATTCTACTTGTTCATTCCATTAAAAAAATCCAGACTAAAAAATTAGTTATTTTGATAGTTTTAAAAATTGCTTGGATTAATTTAACATTTCCCTGTGTCCCTGAAGTATCACCATAACCAATATTTACAGTTGTTTAGGCATAAAATTAATTTGTAATTACGAATAATTGATTAGGTTCTACACATAGGTGTAGCTTCCTCTCAGCAGGCTAAGTATTGGGACAATATTCTACTACTTAAATACTGAAAATGAGAACATGAGGCCTCCAGGCTTTATATTGTGCAATAACCACAGGCATATATACACACGCAGATATGAGGGTGTTTTTATTTGGGAAGTTACTGATTTTCTTTGGTCTTGTTACATATAGACTGTCAATAGAAAAGCACAGTATTTACTTATAGGAAACTTTTCTTTCCTATGACTTTTTTTGCTATGACTGACAGTTTCTTATATGTTTAATTTCAGAGGTAGCATTTATGTTTAGGCTTGACACTAAAATGTATCTATTTAAGTTAAGTTGCAAACTAGAAAAGTCTTAGCATCTTATCTTGTACTAGAAATAGTGACGGTTAGGAACAAATAAATTAACTCCTACATGGTGAAGACCCCAGAACAGTTATACTGTCATATTAATTGCAAACCTGAGGGTCTGCATTAGGCAAGGAGATAATTTCATTATTTTACAGAGACATGCCTCAAAAATTCTTCTTTTTCAATCTTTATTTTCTAGGAAGACCTGGCTTTTGAAAAAAAAAAACCCAAATCCCAAAGCTCTCAAAGCCCATTGTTGTAAGAAGCAAGACTATAAAACATATCAGAAACTGTCAGTATCAGTGCACCATCACTGAAGAAGCTTAAGGTCAGGTAAATGTATAATTAATTCACTATTATGAGCTATGTACTCTTTCTAAATGTAAATTACACTCTGTAATTATTTTTTCACTTTTAAAGAGTATCATTCATAAAGACAATTAAAGTGATATGATTTAAATAATCAAAATTCCTGTACAACATCCCAGAGGGCAGCTGCAATGACATGATAAATTACACAAGTTTAGCAGTTCAAGATTTTATGTAGATTAGAAAGAGGTCATCAGCTCCTGAGAGTGACAGAGTGCAATTCTCTCAAAGAGAAAAATCAAAGCAACTTGCTTGCTGATTTGTTTTTGGGAAGGGGTGGGAATACTAATGCTGCATAACTAAGGCATGGAGTTTAGAAGTCAAACTGCCCCAGCAGTGTCCCCAGCAGAGGGCAGGTGGGGGGAATCCTGCCAGTGTGATCCATAATACACTTTCAGGAGACATAACAAGCTGACATGAGAGTTTACAGGTTCTGAAAGGATAGGTTCCATTTCCATATGCTGACCTCTGCAGCATACTTGACTCCTCTGTGAGATTACTTAACCTAATAAAACCAGAAATTTTCAGGAAAAAAAAAAAAAACCAAACAAAAAATGAAAACCAAACCCCCACAACTGTCGTGGGGGTAATTTAAATCATCCAGCAAATGTCCTGGTAATGCACAAGGGAAGGGCAGAACCTTGAGGCCACAACCTGGTAATGGAAGGAGTGAACAGGGGTCCATGGGGACCCCACAGACAGTAGACAGTTGGCATATCCCATCTGGGGTCTGTAATCACAGCCTGAGGATAAGAAAGTCATAAGTATGATCTTGTGGAAGGCTCTCTCTCACCTTGATCAGGAAAGCTACTTTAAACACCCAGCATAAGCAGTGTAAATACCTTCCCCACTATCTCACTGAAACACTATCAGCATTGTATTGAGTGAAGCAAGCATAAACTCCACCACCACCAAAACTGGAGATGCTCAAAGTTGTCTATTATCTATAGAGATCAAACTTACATCAATTTGGTACCTAATTTTTACAGACAGAAAAAATTCATAAGGAATTCTAAAATTTCCCTTCTCAGTTCCAATGTGCTTGACAGACCAGTGGTCAGACTGTGCCTTCATGAACTCAGAATTTACACCTATTTTGACAGTAGTTTTGTAAAAACATTTTTCCAATGATAAATACATTCCAGCTTATGCTCTTGCAAGGTTCTCGCTGTTATGCCTTGTTTCAGTAACTTATTCTTTACTTTCAATATAAGAAATTTTTTTACACATAACTGAAAGTTTCTTCTTAACTTCTATTATCCCATGTGTCCAACTAGTGGGACACAAATTAGCAATTTAAATAGCTTTACTTTATAAGAAATATTCATTTGAAAGAAGGTTGTACAGTGAAACATCCTTCGAAATAATTTTGTCTTACAAAATGGACTGGAGGAGAACATAGGAAAACAGAGAGATCCAAGACAGTAGCTATCATCTCAGTACACATCAACATTCTTTTTTTTTCTTATCTATGTATCTATCTACCTTCCAGCTATTCTCTTGCCTGTTTCCAACATTCAGATCATATGCTCACACAGGTAAAATTTTGAGAATTACTCACAAATCATGATTTTGAGTTTAGGGAGTTGGCAGTTATCACTCTCCTAATAATTACAAGGTTTATAATCTTCCAGATGCTGCATTGAAAAAGCATGAAACATCACATAGGATTAAGTGCATATAGGAAAGATTCTCTTAAAATTACAAAATTATAGGGTTACTTATGAGAGGCTCTGTATTTCTGAGTTATTTACTTTGTGTCATCTTACTGCTTCTGCAGTAGGCATAAGTGTAAACATAGCTCTTATCATTCCATTGCTGTGCGGCCCTTCTTCCTCTGGAAGAATGAAGAAGTGAATTACCTAAATTCTAATGCAGCTTTTCATTAAAAATACCGCTAATCTTCTGAGGGAGCATGTGACATATTACACGTGCTCCTGAGCTTCAGCTTTGGCTCAATTTGGCATGTCTCTTTCAGACCAGCAGACAGCTTTGGTGAAAGTAATATACTTGAAACTTTTCTTATGTAACGCTGAAAGGTCTACAAAGTAAAAAACCCCTATGTTATTGTTCAGCATCAGTGTGATTCTTTAAGAAGTCATATTTGATCAAATGAATGTATTCTGCAACGGCATAGCTATTTAAAAGCATGTGAATATGTTTGTTTGTGTATGAGCAGAAGTTACCTCTCAGAGTAAAACAACAGGACCTAAAAACTGTGTATAAAATACATTATTTAAGTAGTCAAAAGCAATGAGAATGCTCTGTATAATCCCTTCTCACCAACCCCTCCCCTTTTTATCTTGAGTAATTTTTTTCTCATTTTAAGGCACAACACAGCTCTCTTATTTCATATCAGGTACATTTTCCATCAAAAGTCAATTTGTTTCCCACAAGGCTCAAAATAAGGCTCCAAAAACCAAAAACAACAACAAAAAAATCACAATTACACTGCATTAGGTTCTCATTTGCTTTCTGGACCCTTTGTAAAGCTCACACCAGCACACAGGTGCACCAGCTGGCAGGCCTAAAGTCCTGCCAGAGTATGGTTTTTCCTTCATTTGGGATGATATCCAGCAGATAGAAATGAAGCTCTACCGTACACCAAGATGCATTAAAAAGCACAGTCATAATAATTCTCCTAATAATCTCTAATTGTGATGTGCTAACAAAATGAAATTCATTTCAGCAAAGATAAGAGCCTACTGCTTCATGAATTAGGCACCATTGTCTTTTTTCTTCTATTTTTCAGACAGGAGTGATTTATGAAGTGTGAAAGCCATTCTCCCCTCTGTGAACTTTGTAACATTGAAATTGCCCCCGACATTTGCAACCATTTCCTCATTTGAGGAATAGTACATACAAGCGTTCTGCAGAAATAAAGACCTATAATTACTGCAACTGGTTGTGTAACCTACAGTAGGCTAATGACCAGGTGTTCTGGTCAGCTGTTCCAGAGGGCAGTTTTGGTGAGCTGGGCTACAGGGTATTACAGGAGAAGGTGCCATTAGAGGGCAGCCTTGGGTATTCCCTGAGTAGAAGTCTATACACCAACATTTGTATCCTAGTAGTTTGGGGTTTTCTGATAGTACGTAGCACCAACTCATTGCAAATTCTTAAAATACAATTAAAACTTTACAGTATATATTTTGTGTTCTGTGAGGAAAAAAATATGCATAGTATGGTTTGAGCAAATTTGTAGCTTGTGGGCAGGAGTAGATTATAATTTTTAAAGGCTTTTAATAATGTATAAGCAGTCTTATAAGAACTTCCATTGGTCATTTCACCTTAAAGTCTGAGTACAATATCCCTGGCAGTTAAGTAAGTCCTGAAGCAGTACCTAATCACAGTAACTCCAATATGAATATATTACAAAAAGAGGTAAATTAGAATTCCATACTAACAATCTTTCTGAAATCAATCTGAGATAGGTATTACTATATGAACACATAAAATTACCTTGATATTTATTTTAGGTACCTAGATAATTTAGCAGCATTTTTTTTTCAATTACAGTTTAATTCAATTATTTAATGGGTAATATCTTTATATTATTTATAGCTAAATAGAGACATTCTATAGAAATTAGGAAAAGTGTTTATCATACATAACAGCTACATGATATTTGGCACATTACATTCCATGTAAAATTCTATACAAAAGTCCTTGGTGATTTTTGCTATAATTTGCTTCATCATATTACCTAACTCATTGACACTGCATTGCTTTCCTACTACTGTGCTGAAATACATTTGTCCGAAACATGTCTAACCTTTTCAGCTGTTTGAGGGTTGTTCTGTACAGTAATCTACATCAGGTTAGTTAATTTAATAATCCTCACTGATCTCTTCACATAAAAGGTTTAAGGACTCAGAGCTTCAGATCCTTCTCACTGTTAGCTGTAGATGCTCATTCAAAGTATTCTTTTACTCTAGGTGAAACTAATCCCTTGTCAGAAAGTAAACAAAGAGTTTTGCGTTTCATATAACTAAACAAACATGCACAGAACAATGACAGGATACCAAAACAAACCCATAAATCACTGTCCCAGAGGGCTTCACTCAGATTTCAGCTGAATACATATGGACTCTCAAAATGCCAAACTGGCCTAGACATACAGAAGCAGCATGACACAGCTACAGGGCAAAGCTTAAATGACAGGCCACAGATCTCTGGAATACACACATGAAATAATAACAATGAGGCAGAAGGTGTGTCCAGATCCTGGTAATAAAAGCATAATTTGTATTGCATAAATGTGAGCAAAATAACATTTATTCCCTCAGGGATCACGCTGGCTGTAGGATATCTCATTTGTTGGACCTAAAATTCCTTAACCTAGTTTCCTAAGCTCATGTTCCACCAGATAACTTTTACCTTTGTTTGTTGGTATTTTTTCATGTGACTGCACAAGAGCTTGGTAGCTTTTGAGACATCAAATGGCCTGCCCTGGAGGCTACAAAATGGTTGGAGCGTTATGATGCACTCTAATTTTGTAACACCACTAGCAATTAAAAAAAAAAAAGAAAACCAAGTCAAACAAAAAAATTAATTCTAGACATCTAGTCAGGTTTTACAGTATTTTTTTGTTTTTTTTAGTTTCTGCTGTCAAAGGAGTACTGTTGGGAGAGTGTATTACACAGATTTCAGAGAGCTTTCCCACACATAAACCTTCAGGTAGTAGAAATTACTATTGCTGCCTTTTAAATGTCAAAAAAACTCAGTGCATTACATTTGAAAATATATCATAATAGACATACTGATCTGAAGTACAAAAAATATAACTAAAAAAAAAAAGACAGAACAAGATAAAAAGTGGCACTAATTCAGGGAAGCAAACTTACTCACTGGAAGCCTGGGATGATGCCCCTTAGACTACTGTAAGCCTGCAACCTTTCAAACAAAGCTGATAGCTGTTTTACCAACAGGATAAAATAAAATCAAAAAATCAAACATCATTGAGAATCTAGTATGGGTACAAAAAAGGCATGAACCACATGTAGAAAGGAAAAATTCGTCCAGTGGATTGCGAAGTGAAAGTTTCTGCATTTTCTTTCCTGAAAAGTCACTGATATAGCCCAAAGCTGACTTATACTACTTGTGAGCAGGAGAACACAGGGACTTCAGCTAAGAAAGACAACTTGACTTATGTTTTATCAGATATGGCAAGCACTTAGGTACAGGCTACACATTCAAGCCAAAGAGAGGATATGAAGATGGGGAAAATAGAGAAAAATGAAAATGCTTAGCTGAGTGATTAAAAACTACCTTGTATGATACAAAATACACAAACATTTTTCTAATGTATACCTAACTATACATTTTATTGGCCAATATTACACTACATTGGTCAGCATTTCATATAGTATCATTTAAATATTTAAATGAACTAACTTTTAAAGATATAGGTTAATGACAACTTCCGATAAAAACAATTTTGCCATCATGTTATGGGAAAAATAATGGAAGGAACTGGGTTATTTTTTAATTCTAACAGTAACACCAAAAAAATACCAGAATTTGGGTCAATAAAACATTTTATGAGTTTACTTTCATTAGATGATAGATTTAGCTACTATTTTTATTAAATTTTTATGTTTTCAAAGATAAATGGCTTTTTATATCAAAATACTAATTTATATACTTTAAAAAATCAATGTATTTAACTTATATGGCACCATATTTCACACTGGGAAGTGAAATAAAGTATCTGTGTAATGAAATATTTGGTTCCTCTTAAAACATATTTTATGCTTCCCTTTCAACTTGCTTTTTGGCAAAAAAAAAAAAAAAAGTAAGACGAGTTACTCAGTCCTGTCCTAAGTTGAGCATTTTCATCTTTATGGTTCAGTAAGCCAAACCAAAGTCTCCTGGGTTTCACGTTGCACTCTGTATTGAGAGGTCTGCTAGACCTGTCAGCAGTGCTCTGACATGCTTCCCTCCCTTTTGCAAAGTACCCATTCCCCTGACATCCAGCCTGTGGATTAGAATTTCTGTGAAACTTAGTTGGCAGTGAAATTTGATTTGGTACCTGAGTTACAAGCAGGGAGATACATTTAATGTTCTCCACAACCCTCTTTTCTCCTCTCCTCTAGAACATTATCTTCATGGTACTTTTGTCCACTGCAGTAGATGCCCCTGATAATTTCAAATGTCCTGGAATAAAAGGTTCAGGGATTGTGGGGAAGGTGTGCCTGTACAGGAACAATTAACTGAATTATGTTTGTATATTGTGTGGCTAAATTAATAGCCAGATATTAAGGGACAAAAATTGACCTTCAAAGAAAAACTGACCTTCAAAGCCTGTTTTGGTATAGCTGTTTCATTTCTACAGCATTCAATTTTTCTGATTTCTTGACTGTTGTGACGGTTTGGGGAGCCTGTTAGGGTGCAAGTTAATAATTCTAACTAACTTGAAGGACTTTATCATAGGCTGCAAGCCTCACACGGAGCCTTATTTGTTTCCTTTTAAACTTTTATGTGAAACAATGATGCAATTGTAATGTAAACTACATAGACACAATCCTCTGTGTTTAAGGGTTTTTCAAAACTCAGAGTAGCAGATACCTACAGAAAGCAACTGAGTGAAACCAATCAAAAGATTATCTGAAAAAAATTGAATGTGTAAAAGAAAACTGACTAGTTGTTTAGAATAAGAAGAAAAAATGAGCTGCTGAGAGTAGAAGGGGGAGATCTACACTGTAAAAGAAAAAGTTGTGGAAGGCAGGCAGGCGGGCAGGAAGGAAGGAAGGAANNNAGGAAGGCAGGCAGGCAGGGAGGCAGGCAGGAAGGCAAGCAGGCAGGAAGGCAGGCAGGAAGGCAGGAAGACAGGCAGGAAGGCAGGCAGGAAGGCAGGAAGGAAGCAAGGAAGGAAGGAAGGAAGGAAGGAAGGAAGTTGAATTTTTAAATCATGAGCCTCCAAGTCTAGAGAATGTCTGCTTGACAGTAACTAACTTCTGTGAGAAAACACATTCAACTCTTGTATTGTTCTGCTTAAATAATTATTTTCTTAGTCTAGCAAAAGTTAGTGATGATCAGTCCTAGAATACCTGCATGACTTCTGAGCCTGTGTGCTCAGAGAGATGGATGATTGACCTGGAGCTGGAGAATCTCCAGAAGGCAAGGTCAGGCTTTGCAGGAAGACCACAGAGCTGTGGTTCATATATCTAGGGAAAAGACAAGAAAGGCCAAAGCTGAGTTGGAGTTGAAACTGGCCAGCGGTGTGCCAGATACCACACATTTCTGGGTGAGATGGTCATGGGACAGTTTTGGTGCCCACACCAAGGAGGCTGAGCCTCTGGAGAGCAGGCACTGAGGCGGGCAAGAGTAAGGGAAGAGAGAGCTGGGCAGAACCTGTATTTAATTTAGGCTAAATATGGTAAAAGTCTAACCCAATAACAGATGGTGGGTGAATGTTCAGTCCATTGCACTGAAGCACCTCTCTTTTAAAAGCTGTATTCAAAGATTGTTTACTACAGGTGTGTGGACTCAAAACTAAGGAGATCAGTAATATTTGTGTTACAGAAGCAGAAGGGCTTATTACATCATGGGAGCCCCTTTTTCTGTATTGGTAATATCATGCAAGTTGGCAAAATCATGAAACTATTAAGAATGTAGAGTATAAGAAGAGAAGCCTGAGCATGAAATAGATGGTATTAACTGATTTCCAAATGCTTTGCATGTTCTGCAATAAACAAAAAAACAAAGCAAAGTACACACTGCCTTTTAATAGTAATATATCCTTGAGATGGTGAAGTAAGAAATTTGCTTTGTGAAACATGTAAGATCTTTGATATTCTGATTTTGTAACCTTGATGTACTTTTCCTTAAGACAATAAATTCTGATCTATGATCCATGCACACAGCAACACATGATTGAGATTTAATTATTCCTGCATATGAAGAGAATTTATTTTCAGGATTTGTCTCTTGACATATATAAGCTAGTGATTGCTTTGATACAAGTTTCCTCAACATAAGAAGATAAAGATTTGGTCTTAAAAAGAGTTGAATTGAATCCATTAGTACCTGTAGGAACATTACACATATATAACTACTATTTTTCTTGTCACACTATATCGCAGTATTGTTGTATAAAACTGTAAGGATTCATTAATCCTTCATTATTTTTAATTGGGTAAACTCAGTATAAACAGAAACACTTCATGTGCACAGAAAGCAATACTATAGGCCTTATCAGAACATGGATTTTTGACAACCCAATGCAGTTTGGGTTGTCCTAGTTTTTTTACTCAGTCCTTGTTTTGGATCAGAAGCAGATTCATAATACAGTCTATAATATTCTCTAAAAATCCTATAGAGTAATAAAAATATTTCCCATAGCTGCAGCTGTCAGCAAAAACATATCTGTGAATTGGACCATACTAAAGTGTGGGTCTGTGTTGGTCTAAACATTAGAAGGAGGGTAAATTTGTATGTTCCAGCTAGACCCATATTTTCCTGCTTCCTCAAAAGGCAACAATGAAAGTTGATCCATTCCTATTTAACTCACCATCCTGATATTTGCTATGCATGGATTCACCACTGAATTAATGCACAATAAATTCAGAATCAGAATGACAATGTGCAATTTTTAATTTCTAATCCTTTTATTTCTCATTATCCATGGCAATTATGTTCCTGTTAGCCACTTAGTATTAGAGATGCTTTGCATTAAATTCCCTTAGTTCTACAGTGGACTTTAATTCTTGTGATAGCAACACAATTGGATTTATTCATGTAGTTCAACCATTCAAAAGAATCACACACCTTATTTATAACAAACTAACAAGGTGTGGTCAGTATATATGAGATGCCAAGTAAGCCTGACACCCCTTGATCTACACAGCTATTTGATTAAATACATGTACATTAACACGACACTCTGAGATGTCTGTTTTATATGCCAAAAACAAAGTTTGCCATGTTTCAAAAACTGATCAATAGCACTTTTCTTACACACTTTTTTTAAAAACGAGCTATTGATAATAAGCTATGGTGACCAGTGACAGGACCTGAGGGAATGGCATGAAGCTGTGTCTGGGGAGGTTTATGCTAGATATTAGGAAAAAGATTTTCACCCAGAGGGTGGTTGGGCACTGGACAACACTCTTACCACATGCTGTGACTCTTGGGGTGTCCTGTGCAGGGTCAGGAGTTGGACTCTAATGATCCTACTTGGTCCCTTCCAACTCAGGATATTCTATGATTGTATAATTTTTTAACCAGAAGATGCAGATCTCTGAAAAAAAATCTCAATATAATCACACAAAGGAAATAAATGTTTTTACTTGAATTTATCTTTTTCAGATATTTTAAAATCTAACTAGAGTCTAAAACAAGGCAAAGAGATTTTGGAGAAAAACAGTAATTGTATCAGCAATCTGCTCCAAAAGCTTTGGAATTAGGAACATTTTTTATATGCACAAGATTCAGTCTGGCTTTACCTATTTGCAATCAAATTTCCTCTCATTTTGTTAATACATTTTTAAATAACTATTAAGTATTACATACTAGTTATCGCTCCACAATGCCAGATTATACCACATCATTGTGTCTCACTGTTTCTATACACTCAGATGCCTTTACTGTCTTTCAAATGTACCTTAGAATTGACTGTTCCCTAGATATCTGTCTCTTTTATTGCATTTTGATAGCGCAGGCTCTAGAAGCTAGTGTGTTTTTCCCAGCATCTATTGATGCTAAGACCAATAAGAAATGTATCTTCAAGTCTATCCAAAGAATGAGAACATTTTCTCTGATAAGTCTTTGTGTACTTCAATTTAAAATCCATCTACAAAAATATCTCCTCTTTCCAGAAAGTTGGAGAGTCACTTTAAAAATAAGACTGCTGCAGTTCTTTTTCTGTGCTGAGTTTTGCCAATTTGCTTCATGTCCCCAGAAAAGGCTCTATGGAAGAGGATTTTATTTCAGAACTTTTTCTCTGAGTTTTTCTACAAGGAAAATGCCTTGCCTCTAACTAAGTAAGAAGTCACAAATGAAAATAACATTCCTTGCTAATGTTTCCTGAGGAATTTGTTACAGCACACTGTGGGTGAAGGCTGTCCCATTAAGTGGGATTAGTTTTGCATAAAACTCGAAAGGAAAAACAAGGTTATCAGTTTTAAATGTGACACAGAAGGACTATTACCGCGATGCCCCGTTATTTCGGCTTATCCCGGTAATCAGTCGAAGACGCAGAAATNATATTGGTTACAAGAAGTGTCCGTCAAAGGGATCTGTGTCCATGGGAAAGGAATGTAAAAAGATAATTTTTACAACAACATAGCTATGTTTACAGAAATCGTCCTTGAGACTGTCTAACAGAGAAAACTAGCTATTTTACAGTGAAAAATGGGCAACAAAGGACCACATTTTATGAAATAGTTTTATACACTTAAAGAATTGATAGAGTATTTTTGACAATCAATTACACTGAATTATTTATATCCCCGACTTTACAAGCAGTCCATTAATTATAGCACTATATTATAACTGACCAAGTACTACCTCAGTTTCGGAGGGTACACTGACCTTCCAGGTGTTTTCTGAAGCCTTTTGGCCCTGTCATCAATAACTCCCTCCCTCTATTTCTCATGCTGATGGACATCTAATTGCAGCAGGTCTCTTAACTGCATCTTTGGTACTAGTACATGGGGGAAAAATGTCTCAAGAAGGCTAACCACAAGCCATTTCTAAATTAAAATAGTGACATTTAAAGCAGTAGAGAAAGTCATGTAGTCAACGGCCCTCCTCCCTTCCCTTCACATCTTCATTCTAAACATATCAAATGATTAAAGAATGGGGAAAAGAGCATTTTAAGCTTATTTTACCTCTAAAGAATGAAGGAAAAGGAAGGTTAAGTAATTTGACTGAGTCTGTATGAGAAGTTTGTAATAGTTTTTCTGGATCACAGCTCAATGGCTCAATTTAATTAACTCAAGAAGCCAGCCCATTTAAGTAAAACATGAAGTTCAACCTTTTACCTTAGATACATTTGACACTATCTCAAAAATACAGAACAATGTCTGTCTGATGCCCCTCTCTTTAGGTTTGTGTGCGTAGTACACTGAGACCAGCAGCAGCAGCCAGAATCTTTGTGTTCTTTATTGTATCAGAGATACACAACTCCAGACTGCAACAGCAAGTCAGGAGTAAGTAATCACCTGAAATAATAATTAGTGCCTGATCCTTGTCCCAGCAAAACAGTGCATCACTTTGAGGCCATCCTCAAGAAGCAGAAAAGCCTATTTTTTCAAACTATTGCAATAATGGCAGTTTCTGTTGGTGAACAGCGAGACAGAAGAAGGAGTAAATGAGAAATATTCAGGTTTTGGACAGACAGCAAGACCTGTTCTTGCATAACAAAATCAAGTCAGACTGCTGAAGTGGAATAAAAAATCCAGAGTGGGTAAAAGCTCTGAAAAATGGCAAAAGTTCTGGGCGGATTATCTGTGGCCGGCTGGATGTTTCCAAGGTAACACAGCTATCTTGCCTTGTAGGACGTTCTTCAAGTCTAACAATACAAAATAGCATGAACGGAAATCACCACAGCCAGAGTTCAATGGGATGTTGTGCATAGCTCTGTAATTTGTCCAGTATATAGAGGCTCTCTATTTCCTACACCATGGAGCTTTCTTCCTGCAGGTCTTGCATATCAATCACACCACATTTAATAGAGGTGCACACTGGACTACACATCTTTCTGAAATGCCTCCCTTTTTCTTCATGTCCTTTATTCAAACAATTGAACAACGCAGAAGAAGGGCAGAGAATCTTCTGGTAACACAGACAGGGCAGCCCATGCACAGGAGAGAAGCATAAAAGTATAGTAGTTTGTTTATAGCCAGTATCTGCTTCTAAAAGGGGAATAGACTGGAGTAGGGAGGAAAAGATGGGAAAGAGATGAACAACTGTGCATATATATTATGCATATATATTATGCATATATATTACTTTCTTCCAGAAAAGGTTGTATAGTTAAAATTTAGAAAATAAATACAAGCAAAATTGCATTGTGGCCTAAATTAAGGAAAAAGGAAAACTGATTAAAAAGTAGGAAATTTTCTTTTAAAATAGCTTCTGTTTTTCTAATCTGATACAAGAAAATATCTTCCACCTAAAGCAAGGCTTCAGATAAGTAATAACTTCAGCTTCTTCAAACCATTAGCTTTGTCTGATCATTCTCATGGCAGCTGAACTCTACCTTAGCTGTAACATCAGTGTCTCGCAACAAGATGTACTGTTAAGCATATGGTGCCACAATATTCCGAGTCTAAAGACTTCAAATATTTCCATGCCCTTTCATGCTGGGACTGGAAAAGTTTCATTAGATAAGTCTAAAGATAATGTCCTTTCCAAAATATCTGTTCTCAGGACAGCATGCAAGAAGTGTAGTGGGAAAAAATGGCAAATTGAATACAGAAAGTTAGAGGAGATGTGGATTTCTTCATACTATTCTATCAACACAAAATTTATTGAAATTAACACAGTAAAAAGGTTTAAATTGAGAGGAACTGGTGAGCGGTTTTTCTTCCGAAAAGATTTGAAGAATTCTCACAGACCAGTGTTTATTTTTCTGATATATTTTTTACTTTTGAATTCCTAGTCAGATAATATGCAACGAATTCGAATTTTCAAGCCTAAATTAAAATACAAGAAGTGATCAAAAGTGAGATAAAAATCTTTTTTTTTGTTTTTTTTTCTGCGCAGTTTTGTTGCATGTGCTCAATTATGTGAAAAAACAAGCTTGGAGTAGTGTTGCAGTGCCTCTTGGGGTAGCCGGCGGTCTGGCCCGGCCCGGCCACACCCTGCTGGTGCCATGGGGGCTGGACCCCGTGGCCCGCGTGTCGGGGGGAGCCCGGGGCCGCGTCACAGCCGTTTCTCTGCGCCGGCCATGAGGGAGCTCCTCCAGAAGCCGCCGGACCACGCCGATACAGCTGGTGGCGGCACGCCCCGGGCCGCCGCGGGACCACCCTAGCCACGGCGGGGGGGCGGTCCCCACCTGAAAGGGCAGCCCATTGGTTGGTTCCGTGCGATGGACTCCCGCCTGACTGGCCATTGCCTCTGTCGGTCTGCTGATGTCACGCGAGCCCTCCGCAGCCATGGCTCTCACACAATAAGCCCTTCCCCCAGCCCGTATGAAACAGCCTGCACAAGCTGGCTGGGGCCGTCTTTATCCACTCCTTGTCTGCAACTCCAGTAATAAATCAGCTGGACTTAAGCGGAAAAGAACCCTTCCTCGTCTCTTCATTTCTACTGCCTCAATTAAACTGCGTGCATGAATTTTGCAAACACCAGCACGTAAGAATAAAGGCAGCCGTGACCTCCCCCCGAGGGGACTGGGCGCGGCTTGAATCGCTTCTCTCAGGTCACGCGACTGTCGCCAAAGGCTTCCAGTTGTTCGTACTTTTTACGTGCAGCAGAGTAGTGCTTGCAAATTTCCCATGTAGATGTTGGAAAGCTTTTCACTGTTTAAATAAAACTGTTCACTCAGTGTAGAATATAAAAACCATCTACTGAAAAAGAAGTTTCATAGTGTTTCATTTACCTATTAATGCTACATTTTTAAAAACTGGTCCTGTCTTTAAAAGTAGGCATATTAGGCCATGACTAAGACATGTATTCTGTGTGTAATTACAAATGTGTATTTAATATTTAAAGAAAAAACAATTCTACATTTTAAGAAATATACTTCAAAAGCACCCTAAAATAAGGAAAATATGGTAGAAAAACATAACAAGCAAGTTATTTGCAGACAGAAAGGGGAAAAAATATTTGGTCTTTCTAGGTCATTCATCTAAAACACTTTTCATAAGTGCTGAAGGAAAGTGGGCATAAGTTCTGAGGAGGAAAAAATAGCAAGAAAGATACTCAGTAACTGGAAAAATGTCATGGATTTGTTCTGTAGTCCTATATTAATAGCATTATGAAAATAAATTGAGACATTGGACTTTATTTTTATGAGGTCAGGAGAGATGAAAAAACCCATATCCTATCATTTAATATTTTGGTTTGTATTTATGGCATACAAAATAACAAAACCCTCTCATTGCTCCTGGATCACAAAGGCCCCCTAAGGACAAGCAACCTAACAGAACAAGGCTGTTCTTAAGATGAGTTTCAAAGAAGGGAAAAAATTGACAGTTGGAATCACTGGAAGGTGTTTTTAATTCCTAAGAAAAGATGGCAGAGTTCTGTAAATTCTTCTTCTTGGTGTGTGTACTGTTCTTTATACAGCACTGTCTGTGGCAGTGCATACGACCACAAGTTTTATTTTTCATTTCTTTTTCTATACATAGATACACTTTGCTACAGTGAAACTGCAAGTCAGAAGAGGTAGCTAAGAAAGTCAGTAAATCACAGATCCATGCTGACTACTTTTTCTGCCTTTTTTCCAGACACTATTCTGCATTTATTCTCCTCCTAGACAAAGAAAACTAGCTATTTTTCTTAAAACTAGTTCTAGTGCTCTTTAATTACCAGTAAGCTCTCAACAACACTGTACAAACTAAACAAATAATCATTCTAAGTCAGTTTGATTTGACCAAAAATCAGCACAAAATAATTCAAAGATAATAATCCTCAGCTACTCATATTATCTTTGAAACAGGTACTTTTAGAGTAGTTTATATCCTGCAACAGTACACAGAAAATATGCTGGTGGAACAGAAAGTAGGTTTAGAAGTCTGAGTAGAGCTTCACAGTACAGATATAGAATATCAGGTGAGATGAACATTGCTCTGAAAGTGAAGGTAAAACATTTGTATCGGAAAGATGAATACTCAGAGGATCCCAAAACACTGACAAATGAAGGGAACCTGTATTTCCTTTGATCTTTAATCCAAATATATTTTTGAAAAGAGAAAAAATAGAATTGTACCTTCACTTAGCAAAAAATGTTTCTTAGCTATGCTCAACCATTTATAAAATTTATATAATCAAAATGATTTTAACTCTAACACATCATGCACAAAAACATGCATGCATATTAAATAAAATAATGTCAACAAATCTGCTCGCTTTCTCAAGGCCAGACAAATTCACTGATGAATTTTCTGAAGAATCTCAAACCTTATTTTATGAAAAATCGTCAGCATCATTAATTAAACCCTGTCAGGAAGTAATATAACACTGTTATTCGGAAGAAATTAAGTGGAAGAAAATAATGGGTTTGACTCCATTCTTACACCAGTTTTGTGCAGATGTGTGGTGAAAATCAGAGCTAACGTCTTGTTTTCCCAAATATGCAAAACGCATGGAATGAAAACATTCTTATTATTTCTTTAGTAGATTATACGATTCAATCACACCATACTGTATATTCAGCTGCTGAGTGTCTATTTTTGTCATGTTCTCTGAGATGATAAAATAACTGTAACTATATCAGAACTGTAAGTGGAATAACAGCAGACTAAATGGTGATAAAGCAGCTGGTACACAAAATGAGTGGGACTTAAATTTGAAAATATCCATATCCTTTCTTGTGTGTGAGAGAAATGTAATCCAATTTGTGATTTGGATCTCAGATGCTGCAGCTGCCATAGAAAGGCTTCCAGCATATTCTCCAACCACACTACTTCACACTTTAGTTTCTCAAGATCAAAATGAATGCTAATTGTCTTCTTGGTAAAATCCTCTCTTTAACAGAAACAATTTCTTTCTCTAAATTCTTAATTTTACAAGAATGGTCATCTTCTAAAGAAGTAATCCATCCCTTTGCTCAATTGCAGAGATCTAGGAGATTTGTTGCAGTTTTGTTTGGTGAAGAGGGAATTGCCAGAAATTCTTTCGTAAGTGCTGACTTGCCAAAAGCAAACACATTTGGTCTTGAATTATCTATGGAGAGAACTATGTTGATCAACATACATAATTTCCTTGTTCTGGATACCTCTGCGTCAAAAAAAGACAGACTAAATGTGATTTTGAAGTGTTACAGGTGCTCAATTGCATACTAATCCAAATTTTCATGCTGTTGCTTAATTGCAGATTTAGACTTATACACAGTGGCATTCCTATTTTTCTAGTGGAAGCTGTGAGCCAAAATGAGATTCATGACAGTATCTCTTTGTGCATCTGGCCCTTGGCCTTTTACTTCACAGGTCTGAAATCCTTCTTCATTGATAGGTGATCAGCTAACAAATTTTTTTCCTGAAACTGAAATCAAGTATTCGAAAGCAGTTTTCCAAAATCTGGCACTCTCAGGATGAATCACAGAGAGGAAACATGCAAGCAAATGTATCAACTCCTACCATATGCTGACTTTCCCCAGCTTCTTTAAGGACAGAGGTCTCCAAGAGGTAAAAGTCTTTAAGTGAAGCTTGTTGCACTTAGATAATGAATGAGAATAATGAGAAAGAACTGACTGAAGAGTCCGTTGTTTTCTGGAGAAAAGAAAGGTAATCTTTCTCTCTGATCTCAGTTTTATATACAGCCTTACCCAGCAATATTCTACAAGAAGTACAAAAGGTGAAGAATAAAAAATTCTATTGATAGATCTCCCAACTAGTCAGATAGCATGGAAAACAGATCCTGAAACATGCAAGCATTTCACATATATCATATTCCTACCTACAGGATTAGAGGTGTGATAAAATTCCAGCACACAAGGCTAGACTCCTTCCTGGACTCTATTCCAGTGACATATCAGGCACTTCAGCTGTAATTCCACCCTGTTGTTAGAATTTCATTAGTGTATTATTTTACTCAAATGCCACAAAATAATCAGCCTTTGGCTGATTGTACATATGCAAAGTAAGACTAGATTGCCATACCGTCAAATTTGTCTGGGAAAACACAAAATATTTTATGAGTAGTGTCAGTAATTAAATAATACTCAACACCATATTTAAGTGGTCTGTGACAGCTAATGACAGCTGCATAGCTTGAAAAGCTCATGCTTCATCAGAGATATTTTTAAACTCTGGCTGCTGAAATCCCTTAAAATTACAAAAAAACCTCCTACTCTTAAAAATTCTTTCAGTGCTCTGAAGATTTCTGATGCCCTGCCATTTATAACAGATTTCAAAGCAATATTTCATTGTAGTGAAATATATGTATATGCACACAAGCACATATTCAAATTCATGTATATATACTTGATTTATATATAATTAATGGGCAAAAGATAATCCACTGAAAAAGTAACTACATAGGTACTGTAAGAAAGATTTCTCAAGTGAATGTCTCAAATTTTGCAGAGCAAAGCTTTATCAAGGCATTTCAAAATAAATGTCAGAAAAAAAATCAATCTTCTATGGTATCATCTCACAAACGTTCTGGAAGTACTGACCTACTTCATATGGCTTACCATAAAATACAAAGTACGCATTATTTTAAAAAAGTCAAAGCTCTTGAAATCATAAATGAGTTAATTGACCATTGACCTAGAAACTGCTCCAAAACACTTATGTTGAAGTGTCACAACATCAGTATGACACTTCATGAAAAAAAAAAAAACATACCAAATTAAAATAGACAAGTCTTGCAGTGAAGGCAGAAAATATTTGAGAGCAGCAATGTTTCACTATGCCACTAAACCTAGTGACCATGCAAACTGAGCTATCAGTGCACCTGCAAGCGCCACTTCTCTAAGAAAAGTATCTGATAGTTGATGGAATAACATTTTTACTCATTTCACTTAACTTGACATAAAAATTTTCAGCATAAACTGGACAGATAGCAAATTTACAAACCTATTTTAGTCCTGAGAAGATACATGGATACTTATAGTAAAGAGTTAGGAATAAATACCTGGTTTATTTTTTTCTGGTTTTTTTTTTTTTTTTTCAGTATTAGGATCTTTATCAAGTTAGTAAAACAAATTATCTTACTACAGAAATGGACAGCTAACTCCTTCTTTTAACTTTTATTTTAGAAGTGATAAATAAGAACACGAATATTTCCATAAGCATTTTCTTTGAACTTCTGAATTCCCTTTTTTTTCCTTAAATGCTTAAAATACACTAAGTATTATATTTCTCTAATAAATCCCATCACAGTTACTCTAGAGACAGTCACAGACCATGGTGGAGCCATGATGATTTAATTTAGTAAATCTGATTGACTGAAAGACTGCAAACTTCTCTTTCTCCAGAAAGATTTTTGAAGAGATAAAATCTCATCAATTTTAGGTTAGAGACAAGAATTAACCCAAAGGTGAAACCATGAGATCTAATACTGCCTATTTTCAGGTGGCACATCTCCTTAACATAGTTTTGAAATTAACAATGTCCATATTCACAAATCAGGGTCCTATGGGTTCAGAGCTATTTGGAAAAGTACTCAGTATAGCCCACTGAACATCAAATGCAAACAGGATCAGGAGCTGGTGTTAGAGACTGTAAAAATAAAGATTTCTCTCTTTATACAGCAAAGCAAAGAGCTGATGCAAACTGCAGTAAAATAAAGACTAGTGGGGGTAACATATGTTTTTCTTTTATTTTCCATTTCTAGCAATTATATGTAAAAAATTCTTACAGATAAACATAATATTTAAGTAGAAGATACCTATACGAAGAGGAAAGGGCATTTAAAGCTAGATAATCTAATGATATATTCCACTGTTTGAATAAAAATATTGTTGTTTTACAAAAATTAGAGATTAAATTTGACACTGATACATTACTGATAGTTGCGTACTCCCAGAGATCTAAGCTTCCCTCTATACATTGCCTTTGAATAACAAAAAATCATAAGTAATGGAAGGAAAGTTTGTTTCAGAGACCTGTTATGAATCTCCTCACAAGCCAAGTGAGAGAGAGGATGAAACTTGGCCTGAACCTCAAACTTGCAACGGATCTGGGCTGCTCAGAATAGGGAATTCTACCGTATTACCAGTCTAAGAGGAACATACACACTACTGTCATCAGATATGCTGATGTGATTTGAGACACAAAAGTTGATGTTGACAGCTTCACTTCAAGCAATAGATGTCCATATCTGTGTATTTAGTGTAAGTTACTAGTTTAATTCTTTTGCTGAGCACAGTTTAGCAGGTATTTAGCTTTATGCTTCACTGTTCTTCTCAATGCTATCCAATCTATCCAAGGCTTCAGGCCAACAGAGGACATATTATGTTTTCAAATCTTATGAGATACAGAATCACAGAATCAATTAGGTTGGAAAAGACCTTTGAAATCATCAAGTCCGACCTATGACCCAAAACCACCTTGTCAACTTGACCATGGCACTAAGTACCACAACCAGTCTTGTCTTAAACACTTTGAGGGATAGTGACTTCATCACTTTCCCAGGCAGCCCATTCCAAAGCCCAATCACCCCTTCTGTGAGGAACTTCTTCCTAATGTCCAACCTAAACCTCCCCTGGTGCAGCTCAAGGCCATGTCCTTTTGTCCTATTGCTGGTTGCCTGGGAGAAGAGACTGACCCTCACCTGGCTACAGTCTCCTTTCAGGAACTTGTAAAGAGTGATAAGGTCTCCCCTGAACCTCCATTCCTCCAGGCTAAATATCCCCAGCTCCTTCAGTCACTCCTCACAGGACTTGTGTTCCAGACCCTTCACCAGCCTTGTTGCCCTTCTCTGGATGTGCTCCAGCATCTCGACATCCTTCATAAATCGAGGGGCCCAGAACTGGACACAGTACTCAAGGTGTGGCCTCACAGGGGGAGTACAGGGGAAGAATCACTTCCCTGGTCCTTCTGGCCACACAATTCCTGATACAGGCCAGGATGCCATTGGTCTTCTTGGCTATGTGGGCCCACTGCTGGCTCATGTTTAGCCTGTTGTCAGTCCAGGTCCCTTTCTGCTTGGCTGCTGTCCAGTCACTCTTTCCCCAGCCTGTAGTGCTGCAGGGGGGTTTTGTGGCCAAAGTGCAGGCAGGATCCAGCACTTCGTCCGGTTAAACCTCATATCACTGGATTCAGTCCATCAATCCAGTCTGCCCAGGTGCCTCTTCAGAGCCCTCCCACCCTCCATCAGATCAACACTTGCACCCAATTTGGTGTCATCTGCAAATCTGCTGATGGTAGACTCAATCCCCTCATCAATAAGGATATTAAATTAAGGATATTAAACAGGACTGGGCCAACACTGATCCCTGGGGGCCACCACCAGTGACTGGTCACTAACTGGATGCAGCACCATTCACCACCACTCTCTGGGCCCGACCATCCAGCCCATTCTTAACCCAGCTCAGGGTGTACCTGTCCAGGCTATGGGATGCCAGCTTTTCCAGGAGGATGCTATGGGAGACAATGTTGAAGGCTTTGCTGAAGTCCAGGTAGACAACATCCACAGCCTTCCCTTCATCCACCAGGCACATTACCTCATCATAAAAAGAGATCAGGTTGATCAGGCAGGACCTGCCCCTCCCAAATCTATTCTGGCTGGGTCTGATCCCCTGGATAGCTGTAGGTGCTGTGTGATCCCACTCAAGAAGGTTCATCAAAGCCATGCACTGAGCCAATCTGGAACTCATGTTCCAAACCACCTGAAACAGAGGTTCAATTGCTAATCTGAAATAATTTTCTGTGCCCGCTACTAACATAGAAGTATGGCAAAGAAATTTCCCCAACAATGCAAAAGGAATATTTCTCTTTGCTTCATCAAAACTGTACATAGTTTTTTTATTTGCTCATAAATGTAAGATGCTAATAATATGTTTTCCACATAATATTTATAAGAGTCCTAAGAAAACAATAAAACACACTGCACATACCATGCATTAAAGAGATTAATCTGAAGTGACTGCATTACATTAGAGAGTCAACATAGTCTTTATTAATATAGTTGTATTGATAAAGATTAGCTCAACATGGGGCAGCTTATATTCCTGGACTCCTTCAGAGAAATACGCTCTCCTATACCATGATTAGGGACTGACAATCTTGGCCCTTATTCTGAAATGCTGTTTATCAGATCCTGCAATTAGAGAAATCAAGTCTACATTAGTGTTTTGTTTTCTATCAGGCAATCTGAAGCAAACTTCCCCATTGTCTCAACTCACTTTGGTTTGCATTGTGATTTCAGACTGCCTGCACTGGCTGCCTCCTGGATGAAATGAAACTGAAAGATGACCTGTGAGAGTGAATCTGATGCTTTCTGTTCCTTTGTGGATGTACAGCCTATGGGACCTGATGACCTGTTCCAAAACAACTTCTCTGGCCTCCAAATGTGGATCACATAGATATGTGAACCTCCTCTTTTGCTCTATAGATTGACTTTTAACCTGCCACACTACATACCAATAGAGATATAAATGCAAGAATCCAGATCAAGCACCTTCCCTTAATCCTTGTTTAGGCTTAGAGCACCAGCATATCCCTACAGGTAACTGCACCACCAATAAATTTGCAGTGCTACTGACATCTTCTCACTGCTCTTTGCTAAGCTTTGCTCAGCACCAACACTGTTGAGGCTGATGGTGTAGACAAAATCACTCCTCACACTGTGCCACCACCATGCATGCAGAATACTTAATTAAAAATATAAATAAAAATTAATTCATACTTTGTTAGTCCTATCAGTAGGAGTAATGCATTTCATAGAAATAAGCACTCTTAGTCATGTAGAACTGTAAAACTCCTCCTAATGCAAAAATATCACAGATCACTTAAGTTTCCATGAATCATTAATTCTAATTCTTTCAGTGAAAATACTGAATTCATACTCTTCTCATTATTTTACATATTTGAGTGAATCACAATTCAACTGAATAATGTCAACTGTCACTTTGCGACAATTGTAGCCTCGTAGTTGTCCATAAATGTTCTGCTAAGCATAACTGGCAAGTGAATTTTAAACTAGACAGGGAGAGATGAGGCAAAATAAAATTTATTTACTAAAATCACTAGTAAGAAATCTAGGATTAGAATAGCGATGTATACTAACACTATTGCATTCAAAATGAAACTAGAACCTATGAATAAAGGTAAAATTAGATTATGTACTTTGAGACTTCTATCACAGTAATTTCCTCAAAACCAGACATATCTATAGGCATAGCTCCTCTTAAGTTCCTAAGCAAAAACTTTATTCATATCTCAGCATATTAAAACCATTAAAATCAGGCACTTTATTGCTTGTCTTCAATCATAGGACAGTTCAACATGCCAAGTATTGTATTTTCTACGTTCACCTGCTTTCTTGCCTTTCTTTAAGACACGTAAGAAAAAGAAGAAATTTTCAGGCAGATCACCCACCTTTCAACATCATTAGCTGATGCTGTTGATAGTGAATACATTATGAGTGTCAGGCAGGCAACAGATCCTCTCACAAATTTCTAAACAATGTATAAAAAGACCTTGAGGACAAAATGCTTTATATAAAATAAAGTTAATTCTGTGCTAGGATGGTAGTGTCCCCTACATGGTCCACTGTTTAGCAAATCAAGAAGGAGAAGAAAGTATGGTCTAGATCTGAGGCAACTACTAGGAATATATCTGAAATGTACAATGAAAACAGTCAATTACACTCTCCGCTCAGACAGGAATGGGAAAGTTTCATCAGTGCTGCATAGCAAGATTGCTTAGACTCATCAAGGGAAAAACCATGCCATTTCCAATAGATTATCATCACAATTTATACAGGATGTTCAGGACATTCATCTACAGAGAAACAGTCTCTGCTCTCACAACAGGCTATGCCTATATTGCTTTGGTTTTCCCTATAAGGAAAGCTTATTATCTGAAACTCTCTACAGCTTGTCTTAAGTTGGACCAACCAATATCAAATCCACACACATTAATGTGTAATAACGCTTAGTATCCTTACTAGTCTGGAAAATACCAGTACATATCTTCCTCTAGTTTTATTTTCTGTGCAAATTATGGTAAAATAACCCAACATTGAAAGCTCTTCTGAAATTGAGCCAGAAACATGGTTTCTAGCTATGATTCAGAAACTGTACCATGATCCTATTTCTGGAATAGGAGGAAAGCACTCCTATCGCTATTCCTCCTACTGGCCCCCTGCTTTTATTGGTCACAGCCACTCAGCTGCAAAAGAAACAGCAGCTCTGTTTTAGCCCCAGTGCTTCTGGAAGAAAAAGCAAAGGTACTTTCTGACTCTATCTCATTACACTGCAAAGTAGAAGTGGTCACACTCTACATGACAGGAATTCCACATAGGAAAGTTGCATTGACTGCTCTGTTTGGTTACTGTTTAGTTTTAACACATGAAATAATGCTAGTATGTGGAAAAAATGTGGTTTTATGCCAAGCAAAAGCAAAATCTGTAGGAATATTTACTTAAGACACAAAGAATTTAAGCTCTATGTTTCTATTTTGTTGCATTTAAAGATCCTGTATTCTTCACTTACTCTAATTATCGTATTTTTTGAATACGCAACATAATTTACAAAGTCTCTACAACTGAAAAATAGTACAGACATTTCTGTGCTCAATTATTTTCTCAATTGTTTGTTGTTTGTTTGTTTTTTTAATGTGTATATATATGTCCATACAGTTAGTTTCCACTTGTGACTTCTGGAAAGAAGGATTAGTTTTCCTGATTTCCATTTCTGAATTCATGGTAATTAGGCTTATCTTAGAACAGTAATGTTTCTAAGTTCTTCCTTAAACAACCTGTGTTTCCACCCAGTGGAGGATGCAAATGTTACTTATAGATCAAAACAGCCAGTTAATATTCAGTCAAGTCACCCTTCCCAGTTCCATGCATGCAGAGCATATTCATAAAATCTATCAGACCATTTTATTGACTGGCTGGAAAAACAAACTACACAAAATATGGGGCCATGAAGCATGACTGCATTTTAAGCAGCAGGAGGGTATGAGGTGGGGCAGCCTCACAGCTGAGGTAGCTCTCAGACCAATTCCAGCTAAAACTCAGAAGCCAACCAGAAAACAAGTAGCTTTTCAGAGACAGTCTGTGTGACACAGATGTGGATAGTGGTTAAAACATTGTCTTTCATGAGCTGTGATGGCCACAAATTACAATTCTATGGCACAACAGAATTATCAAAAAAGCAAAAACCCCACTCTTCTGCAAACAAAATAATTTCTCTAGACACCTAAGGCACCTTAAATTCTTCACAGCAACACAGTTTTAACATGTTTTAGCTGAACACTTTGACAATGTTCTTATTTTCCTGTCAGACTGAATAATTCTGTTCCACTTTTGGAGTCCAAGTGCCACATTCTCACCAGTTTAGTAAAATGATTAAACCTATTAATTGTCAGTATAGCTGAACTGATGAACAAATTCTCACATTCTCCATTCTAAAAATAAATTAATTAACAACCATATCAGATTAAAATTATTGTAAGTTTGGTACAGCATGTTTTAATGTATAAAATTTTCAAATATTTATCTTTCAAAATTCTATAATTTTATACAGAGAAATTAATATTTTGGGTGACAGAATAATACTGCATTAACATGTTTGTATTTGAGCAGAAAAGCTTGAAGTTTTTTCTTCACCAAACAGCCAATTAAAATACATAGCACAGGAAAATAAAAGAAAGTAATAGTAAATTACACACTTATAATGTGACACCAAACTTTATTGCCATTCCTCATTTATTTCTCAGTAAAAGAGCTGGTAAGCATATTTCTCACACTATTCCTCTGAAATTCCTGAATTCCAAAATGATATATAACACACTTATACAGCTATAAATATTTCCAAGGTATTTGCAATGCAAATCACTTTGTTATTGTCTTCTGCTTGTGACACTGCCCATACTTTTTAAAGACTGGTTTTTTGTCTACACAGTAAAGCACTGGTCCAGCATTACTATTTTCTGCTACTATTCTGTGTCAGAAATGTTAAAAACTATTTCACTGTCAGCCTTTCTGTCACTGTTATTTATATTCACTAACACTGCTTTTAAAACTTCTGAACTCCGCAGCAATCTGCATGATCTGCACCACAACTTCTTGCACATGAACCCAATTATTCAGTGGACTCCTGTTGTACCTGGCCTTTCAGTGATGTTTACCATGATTACTGACACAAGTTACCAATTGGCTGCTCCTTTCACAAAGATCATGCCCCTAGTACTTTAACATGATGTTTGTGAAAAAAATGTACTGTGCCAGTGCCATAAATAAGAACAGAAACATCTTTATTTAGGCAAAACTAAGGGAGAAATCTCACACCTGGCACAGGGTTGCTGGAAGGAGCTGCCCACATGCTTAGCCAGCTGAAGGTCAAGGTAAGATCAGATTCCACAGTTCTTCCATGGATGAGGTGGCACAGCTCTGAAAGTATACACAATTTTTTGGCTCTATTCTGCAAGTTATATATGGCATATTTTCTACAAGTGCAATTAAGTCTGCATAGAGTAGGAACAGAGTCATCCAATTTTACAAAAATTTTGTTGTGGTATGAGTGGTAAGATACAAGTGGGCTAATAACCCATCTCCATTCCCTGGAACATATTTTTTTCATAGCACTGTGTACTTCTGTGAAGAAACTTGAAAGCTGATTTCTTTTATATTAAATTATATTGCACTGAAATATCTGAAGCAAAAAGAAAAGCTATTGAAAAGCTATGGCCTACTAAACAAGAGTAGCATGGCATACCTACTAACTCTCTGCTAATAACTAAATTATAAATTCTAATAATAACTTTCTCTTATAGGAGTAGCTTTTTGTTTCATTTACTATTTTCATATAAGATGCATGAAAGAAAACAGAATTACTGAAACAGAGTATAAAACTGAAGTTCTGGGCAGGTATACAGATAATTTAAATTATTAATATAGAAACTAATAGGGCAATTAATGAGTACATATAATATTTCTTATAGAATATGGGGGTGGAGGGGGGGAGTTTTCCACAGAGCTCAAAGCACATTGTGTACCAGAAAGCAACATTTTTACTTGCATTCTGTTAATACGCTATCACTGGAGTGTAACTTTTCGTTGCTAAGAAATAAAACCAGCAGAAATCAGTATCATGGTGATATGTTTTATGTATGGAAATGTTTCCCAGTAACCCAGTTTCCCACCTTTGATCAGCAATGCACTTTTACAGTACTTCATCGTATATTTACAATTTTGTGTCACATGAATATTTTAGGATTTCTCTGCAGGTTTTGTAAGAAGGTAATTTTATTTCTTTATGGACCTTCTGATCATCTGATAACTTTAAAAGATTCCTTTAATCTCCAAAGTTTTTAGAAAAGACCAGCTCTTACTTCTCTACTTCTTAGCAAAAAAGGAGTACACTCTAGTTGTCCTACAAGTGCATTTATAAACCACAAATTTCATCTGACTATAAAATGGGCCAGTATTGCTTCCAAGTCTTTGAAAGTTTGTGGTTAACATTTATGGAAACTGTTACTACATACTGCTGATTTCAAAGGTAAAGATTCAGGCAGATCCATGAGACCTCATGGATGCAACAATTTGAGCAAGTTTTTTCTCTCTCTACTGCACATGCCTAGTTCCTAAGTTCTGCCTATTGGCAACTCCTTTTAATCTTCGTTTAGGTCTGTGCTTAGATCTGGGCTTTAGATGTGTGCTTAGCTTAATAATTGAAAGTTGTAAGAGCTAAAAATACTGTTCATAGAAATATTTCTATCTTTTTTTTTTCTTTTGGAAACACACTGAAAGAGAAAAAAGAAGTCTTTTTCAACACAAACTCTGTTGAAATAAACATCATGTACAATGTGAAGATATTTTGAATGTTTGGAAGTTGTGTAAGTTAGTATTCCCATGTGTTAAAGTATACAACCAATTTAAGAAAACAAAAAATATGTATCGGATATGATAAACACCAATGTAAACTGAAGTTGCTTTTAAATGACCAAAGCAGTACTAGACAACTTTCAGAAACAAAACCTGAAATTTCAAAATTAAGGTTTATTGTGCTATGCTTTCATAAAAAAGGACTAACCCTCAAGATCCCGATAAAAACAATCGAATAAAAGTATTTTTTCAGTGAATTAATGTTTTCTATTTCACAACCAATAATCAAGTTAAGAATAACTCATTTCTAATCCAAACTTTTCCACCTGTATCATTATTATATGCAAATAACCAATAAATACAGCAAAATACATGACCAAGCAGACAGTAAGGCAATGTTATTACTTTCATTTTGCTGTTTACAATGTTCATGAAAGATGCTCACTGTGGGATTGCTGGGAAACTCATTTATCCACCTCAAGTAGCAGAAATACTATATTTTTATCAAGCTTGAATACAAAAATAAAGAAAATCACTGCTTTCTGTTATATAGTTACAGAAGTCTGTCAAGGTTGGCACACAGAAATTGAGATGAAACACAGAGATATTGAAATACAAAGCACTAAACTTTGGTGTTGCCCTGGTTATTATAAAATTAAACCTTCTTCATAACAGCATTTTTACTTCTTCCTTTCAGACAATACATAATTTCTTTATATAAGTTCTTCTCTTATAGTTTTCTATTTTAATTGCTTTAATAAAGTATAGTCTAAGGATCAAAGCTTAAGCTTTATAATTCAAAGGAATTACAGCAGGTGGTTCATGACATACACTGAACCAAATAATGTTTTTAACATTTTCAGAGTTTCAGGACAAATTTCCTGAGCAGCAGTACCAAGGTACTAGGAATATCATAGTTTCTAGATAGTTGCACATGTTGAATGTAATTAGGGGCAGATATTGGAGCATCAAGAAAGATGTATAGTTAGTCTGTCAAAACACTATGATTGTCCCTAGCCCAAGTGCTCTGCTAGATACATCCCTATACGGCCAGTCTGATTTCTTGGCGAGTAGAATCCAACTTGGTCTTATTTCCTGAGAACATAGCAAAATGCTGATAATAAAATTACAACTTGCACACATGCTTTTTGCTTCTTTCAGTACCATTTTTGTTGCTGAAAGAATCAATATGTTATGTTATTGAATCAATGTATAATTAGCTCAACTGTTTAATCATTACACCAAAGTACAGTTAATTCAGTAGCTTAATCACTCATTGCCCTCCATCAATCAGTGTTCAGCCCCTCATCTCACAGTTTCTGTATATGTTCAGATTTGAACATGCCCGACATTGCTTTTGCTAAGATTATTTTCATACATTTAGGTTAATTATCAGTGTATGTATTTCAAATTAAGAAACACTAACCTGTCCCAAAACTCTGCAAGTTATTTAAACAAAAGATATTCCCTGTCTCAAAGAGATTCAATATACCATATAGAAACAACAAAACAAGTAGGAAGGCAAAAGGTCAAAGTACTTTAAAAATAAGTAACAAGAATCATATGAAGTCCTTCTCAGCAATTACTACATTTGTAAGCAAAGACTGGAGTAACTCAAGAGGGAAAGAGAAGGTACCACAAGCATGGTGGTCAAAAGTTAGGAAGCAAGAAACGAAGAAGCCAAGGCAAGAACTGGAAAGTTGCTTCACGTCTCTTTATATTGCACATCGATAAATAAATAAATGGGAAAAAAATTTGGAAAAGGACATCACAGGACAATACAGGCTCTCTTTGGTGGTTTGTTTTTTGGTTTTGTTTTTTTTTTTTTTGTTGCTTTGGTGGGTTTTTTTGTTTTTTTTTTTTTTTTTTTTGGTTGCTTGGTTGGTTTTTTGCTTTTTTTCTGTTTTGTTTTTGTTTTGGTTTGGTTTTTTTCAGTGATTTTTTTAGCAGTGATAACACCAAGCTGTTCTAGAACACAAACACATACTATCTGGAATTAGCAGCTTTACATTCCAAGGTCATTTAACTCTACATTGTTCATTAAAGTACCCAGGATGCAACAGGAAATTCATTTCTACTTTTCTTTTATTTAGTGACCCTTGGCTCAAAAATCTGTGGAAGAAATAATTTTTAAAAGATAATTTTTTGTATGTGGGATAATGTCCACTGTAATCACAGAGGTTGTTAGTAGAAATAATACATACTGTAAAAAATATATATATACTTAATCACTAGCATTTGCTTTCATAAAGTACCACAAAATAAAATATTCAGTTTGGTATCACAACCAAGCATCCTAATTTTTGTGACTTTTTCAACTCGATATACTCAGAAAGAATACCTGACGTCAGGAACTGTGTTTAAGAGCATAGCTACAGGAGGCTGTACAGAATATTTAGATGTCAGTGTGTGAAAAAGTAGTCATGCTGTAGAGGAACAGGCCTGGGGCATTCATGTCTCTGAATCACTGCCAGGATCAGCAGATCGTCACTGTTAGCAGGATGCCATTCTTTCTGCACAGCCCTCAACTATCATTTGACATCACTGTAAGAAGGGCAAGACAATACAATTAAAAACAATGGATTTAAAAGAAGACAAGAATGAAATGCAGCTATTGGGCCTAAAGAATGCTGTACCTGCATTTTGTGATAGAATTTTGCCATGCATTTTATGATCAACTTTTAATTGCTTCAGATTGCTTGTTCTGGTAGTTTACACAGGGTTTATTACATAGTAAAGAATCACTCTGCAATACCATAAGTAATGAAAAAGACAAAACTGTTACACAATCAGGAAAAGGAAGGATATTTAAATCCTAACTGTATCAGAGGCTAAGCTGAAAAAGCTGTTGCCACTTTAAGTAGGGGAGTGTTTAATTTGTCCTGCACGGCCAGAGTGCTGTAAGGACCATTTGGGGCAGGGGTGTGTATGAGGGTTTTTTTATTATTGTTAAATCTTAATGTAAGATTACATAGTTTTTCAGAGCCAAGGTACCGAAGATTGCTTATAATGAAATGCTACTGAAAGATGGTTGTAATTAGATTGGTTTGCAATTTAGATACAGAGCATATAATACATTCTTACCTTTAGCTAAGCACACAGGCTTATTTATCTGAATGAGGCAAAACTTGGCTTAAAACTGAGAACCTTAATAATCCTACCAATAGATTCTGCCATTCTATCAATTGCACATGTATGATTACTATTCACATGAATCAAATTAAGCACCAGCTAGCATGAAATTACATTCAGGATTAATATAAAAAATCCAGACAGGTACAACAGACAAAGTTTTTAAAATATATTTTGTATAATATGAGTTTATAATTTCTGGTAATTTCAACAGAGTGCCTATCAGAACTAAACAGAAAGACTGTGTGGGTCCATGTAAGGAACTATAAATCTAATTAATTGTAAGATGGTACTAATACTGCAAAACACAAAGAATAGCAAAATCACAATGAATATAATTTTGTTTTAGTATAGGAGCAATTACATGTTGATATTTTTAAGGCAGCAAACTTACTGTGATGATACTGATTTCCTACATTTTTTTCTTCTACCTATATAAAACTAATGAACACGTAAGCTTCTTATCATATTAGCTACTCTTACTCAAAGTTTACCTATAATTTAAAATGCTTTCAGTTTTATTAAAGTTCACTTACCTGAAAAGTATAAAACCGGGTCCCATTAGGAGGATGCACTTTAGGAGAGGCAGAGACAGTGTTCATATCCGAGAATATCATTTCTGGTCACACACAATACAATCCACAGAGAGCTACAGATGCAGAGCAGAGTGCTAAGCTTGGAGACAAATCCTTTTATACATTTAGGGAGGCAATTGGACAGAATTCAGTCTGCCCCATCCATTCAGATGTACAGTGACAGTGCTTTGAATTCCCCACTCCTACATCTGTGAGCTAAACTGTAAGGTCATTGCTCCCCGACCTCTAGCTCAGCTACCCCGTTGTAATATGCACGATGAATAAAAATTAGAAATGCCAAAGAAAAGAGAGCCAGAACCTACAGTACATGGAGCTTGTGCAGAATCTGGCAATGCTTTGGACCTGCCCATCTGTTCTCAGTGATAATCACCTCCCTCCACCACAGCCTTGCAAAGTGATTATGCTAAGCATCCCAGTTAACCAATAAAACACAGTTTCATTTTGAGCAAGCATGCACAGTGAAAAACAGAGGACCTCTTCTGACTAACCTGAAGTATGTCTCGTGTTCAGTTTATAGCTGTATTTGATAAAATGAAAATTTTATCGTTTCAGTTGCTGATAGCTATGCTAACACATACAACTTGCTTTAAATAACACAAAGGTGGGTGGGTTTTTTTGTTGTTTTGACTGTCTTGTCTAGAAAAAGAAAGAAACTGTGTATTGCTCTCCGAATCAGTATTTTTTACATTTCTTAATTTTTGGTGCTACCACTGACTACAAAAAGGGAGAAATACATATTTGTAAGGCTATCTGCAGAGCTAGAGGCAACTTAAATACAATACATATTATAAGCTTCGGTTTTCTCATTCTTTTCTAATTCTTTTTTTCTCATCTTCAGTCTGAATCTCTCTTTAGGAAAGGTTTACCTAACATTACTAAGTATAAGGTTGGAATTTTATTCTGAGCCTTACTGTGCTTAGCAAAACTGCAGACGTACATTGTAATTCATTAGCTATACACAAGATGTTTTTAAAAAAGTTATTTTCTAAGGCTGATAATACTTGTGAACACCTGCACTGAACATACAAAAAGCATTAATCACATCTTTTCTTCACACACAGATCATTTGAACTACATGAAGATGATTAAGAAAGTAATATTCCATGAACCTGACACCTTTTAGCAACAAAAAAAATAAGTGTTCCATTTAAAAAATTGAAAAGCAGGGTTTCAGAAAAGGGTAAAATTGTAAAGTGGACGCAAAACTAACTTTACATGTTCTGTCAAGCACTTTGTATTTTATTCACAAGGTTTAAAAGAGAGACAGAGAAACGACTTAAGAAATGGTACTTTCAAAAGGAAACTTGTCAAAATTCTAAAAGCCTAGTGAGTTGCCAGGCTGCCTATGTTTTTTATTCTATTTTATCTTAATGCTTTTAGCAAAATGAGATAATGCAGCTTCCAAACTAAAATGACTATGAAAGGAGTTGGGAAAGATGCAGAGATGTCTGTCCGTTTAAATGTGTATGTAAGAGTGGTGCAAACTGCAATAATCATATTTTGTAAGCCGGAGACAAAAAAGCCCCTTAGGTCCTAGTCATATCTAACAATTTCTTATAATTACCATGATATGGCTTCTATAACATTTACAGAGTCAAAGCAAAACTACTGTCTGGAACATTTTCTTAAGACCTAGATTTCAGGTTACATCTTCTTCTCCACTCTTTGGGTTCTCTTCCAGAAGATCTAGATGCTTTCATTAGCAAAGAGGTCCCTCAATTGGTCAAATGAAAGATACCAGTGTGTTGATAATCTGAGCAGAGAAGCTTTCATTATGAGGTGATACTTTCTACTTTCTAATATGCCTACCAAACACTCACTATTTCTCTGCAGTGCAACAAGTAAAGTTTCTTTTATGGACATTTAAGATGGTTTGCCCTGAAAGATGAAAGAAAATTACACTGGACTTTCCTCAACAAATGCACAATTTGAAGAATTCACTTGCAAAACCCCACATACATTCCTCCAATAGATAAGTACTTTCACTACTAAATAACTGTACCTTTTAGTTTGAACTTCTCTTGCTTCAACTTTCACTTTTAGTCCTTGCTTCTACCAAGGATATAGAAAACCCAGTTCATTTTCTCATACTGGCATGTGCTAAACCTTAAGCTAGTTCATTCACAGTTAAACCTAACTGCTGTAGTCACAGTCTCAATAATGCCTTTCACAATCATAATGCTATTGCTGTATTTAGACTTGCTAGTTCCCTATTTGTTCCTCTAGGACTGCACATCTTCTTTCAGCTGTAGTCTTCCACTGGGAGCTCTTACTGGGATCACTGTTCACCATGACTTAGCTGCCCATTATTTGAAAAATGCTTTTCAAAATACTGTTCCTGATCTTTTATCCCTTGTTTTGGCCTTCCTGCCTAGGTGAAGGAATTTGTGCTTAAAAAACCCACCACCAATGCCACCACAAAAAAAACCCCAACCCTCACACACCTGTATTTAAGTTCCAACAAACACATCTCCCTATGTAATCAGTATAGCTCTGGAGAGAAGACATTGCATTGTAACTGTTCTAACTCTCCACTAACTTCCACCTTATGAGAAAATGCTCCCAGTAATGACTATGAATTTTTTTCTACCTCACTGCAAATTAGGCAACATCATCCTGCAGGATCCTCATGGAATCAGAATGTCCTTTCGATGTAACACTCAAAATAGATTGAAAACATACAAACAGCAGTGTTCTTCTGAAAAATATGAAACTAGCCTCCTGTCAGGAATCACTTGGAGTACAGGTAAATTCAGTAAAGTATGAACTGATGCATGGCAGAATGCATGTTCACAACTGCAGAGTCACATTTCAGAAAAGCCAGCTCTCCCAAAGCTGGGATTCAGCAATCTCCTTGGAACAGGGAGCTGGAACCAGGTCTCCACGTCTAATTGAATGCAACAACCACTAAGGAGGGTCTCAGGCAACTCTAAATGAAAAAGAGCAGAAAATGGAGCTGGCAGAAACTGAAGAGACCCAACAGGACAAACTGAGAAACAGACCTAAAGGCCATGAGTACAGCTCAGTGGTAGAAGTACTCAGAGTGGATGCAACCCCTATTCAAATATTTGCTCCCATGATGTTGCAGTTCGCTGAGACAGCATGGTCCTGCAGGGCAGCCCCGGATCTGGGCTGTGCAACCCTGCACGGAGGCAGCCCCACTGGGGCTGCCCCTGCTGAAACAGAGCCCAGGTTGCTGTCCTCAGTGGGGACAGCTGGAATGCCTGTCCCTCGGCTCTGGCCAGGATTGTTCCCATGCACACCCGGGGCCAGCCGGCCCCGGAGTGACGTACCTGCAGACAGCGGTCGCATTAGCCGGGTGACTTGTCAGTCAAGCCGTGTCCCACCCGTCCTCTCAGTGATTGGCTTGAGTCAGCATTCTGCCTCTGTTTCCTGGATTTTAAA
>VZRZ01006842.1:442210-461269 GCA_013398175.1 Climacteris rufus | reverse complement strand
GGGAAGGAACCGGCACCACGCGGGGGGGGAAAGGAACGGACGGTCCGGGCCCGGTGGGGCCGGGCCCAGTAGCAAGCCACACCCAGAGGCACCGCAACACCGTGACTCTTCCAGCTAATGATTTAATTATTCCATGAGGTGAAAGACTTGTAGTGGAGGGACAAAAATCTCCTGCATGAAAAGAAAAAAAATGTATATGTTGAAAAGTATGGCAATGCTTCTGAGTTAGCTTTAGTTCCAATTACTTTTGAATGCATGAGTTATCAAGCTCTGAATCTGTATCACATGCATTATGTTGACTTTACATTTTAATGAGATACTACTCTCCAAAATTCTCAGTGTGATAATTTATAGAATTTATTTTTGGAGGGTGGTAGGGGGGTTTAGGCACACAGCCTATAATTTTTTTATAGTGGGTACGAAACCCAAGATATGTTATGTAGAGATATATGTGTTTTTAAAAACCCAGTAAGTTACATATGAAAAAAGAAGGCATATATACGTATATATCAGATGATTATGTAAAGTACTTTGAAAATTCAGGGACATTAATATAAAAACTTGCATCTCTGACTGCAGAGACAAGATGCATTTTTTAAAATTGGCAAACACAGCTTTTTAATATGCTAGTGCTTGTGACACAGTTTCTCTTCAGAATATGTAGGGCAATAGAAAACAGATGTTTTGAGTTAAGATTTAAATCACCAGATCTTATTGAATTATGTGAGTAATTACACAGAAACATGGACTTTATATCACATATTGTTCTCATTTCTATCTCTATCAGGGAAAACCATGTTAAAGAAACATGCCTTCCTGCAGGAGCTGTGTGTGTTTTTCAGAACATTAGAGAGCTTTCACAGTAAACCTCTAGACCTTATCACTTCTACTTCACAGACTCACAGAAATCCTACGAATCTTCCAGAATTGACAACACTGTACTTGAATTGACATTTCTTTATTATCTTCTGTTGTAGGCACCAAAATAGAGGGAGTATCATATGATATGTTTCTCATCTGGCTTAAAATATCCTGATTTTTTTTAAACTGAAAACTGTTAATGTTTAAAGAGTTCTGGTCTTCAACTATTAATGGCTGGAAAAGATGTTAAACCTTTACCACAGTTCAGACAAAAGATATTCAAATTGCATATCAAATTTTAATGAATATCTTCATGAAGTTACACATGAAATACGGTTGCTCTTCATATCCAAATTAATTTACAATTCCTTTCAGCTTATTTAATGAAGTTCTACACCAATTTTTTTCCCCCATCAACAAAGCAACACAAAATCAAAAGCTGACAAATGAATATACTTTAAGGAATGTATAAAACTCACATATATCAAGTTTCAGGAACTAACCATTCCCAGCTGATACACCTCCCAGAACGCAAAATGGGAGAATTAAATAAAATTAAACATAGTACAAGGAAATCTTTGCTCCCTTTCAGGCTTCTGGTATTAACAGAAAATTGTTTTAGAATTTAAAACATGCAAAAGTAAATCAGCTCATCTTATTGATAAGTAAAGCCTGTTTTTCTTCCTGTGTCTGAAATTAAAAGCCAAATATCAACATTCCATCACTGTTCTTTCTTGCTTTTATCTTGAGTATGCAAATACCAACTTGCACCGTGAAGGGTCTTACAAGAACAAGTGCTGCTACCAGGGAAGTTTGCACTTATGAACTCTATTTTAACCCTGAACATAAGGCTTAGTGTAACCTTTGATGACAAGTACACTGAAGAACAAAATATATTCTGTTAGAAGTAAAAACTATGTCAGAAATACTAAAGGATAAAACATGTCCCAACAGGTTTATGCTGTATGATGTCTTCCCTTTCAAGCATGAAAACAATGACTGATTCACAGGAAATGCAAATATGAATACAATTCATTTTTAAAGTACCCTTGCTTTGCTGCATATACTGAAATATTTTACCAAGTATTGCAATTACTTTGAAAAAAACAGTCAACATCAACTAACCAACTTCAAACATTTACAACCATTTTTCCTTTAAATAGCAAACTTCAAAATTCATTTATCTAAAACAAACTCTCTCTATGCTATAAAAGGTCAATAAAATTAAAATTGCTGATTCAATATCTAAGTGAGTTTATCAATAGTTGCTCATTCAGAATACTTTATATAACCTATCAAGTATGCAGTCCATAATCAACAATTACCTAATGCAACCACAATGACATTAAGCCCTAAAGAATACCCTTTGATTACTTGCATTGTAGCAGAATTTCTCTTTCTTTTGTATTCTGGACAAACAATTGTTGACCACAGCTAGGACTCCTGTGTAGCATTGCTCTACAATGTTCTGGTCATCACAGGTGTGAGAATTAATTTTCGAACTCTCAAGACTTAATGATTAAATAGTTCTAGATCTAACTCTCTTTCCACATGGTTCAATAAAGCTACAATGGAATATCCAAAGTACCATACAGTTTTTTTTTGAAACAATTTAACTTTCCAGTGCTGGATCTGTGTTTCTTCTATATAATTGACCATCAGTAAATCAAAATTGTACACAGAGGCTTATTAGGTAATTGAAAGAAATGTGACATAAACGCTGGTTTTATCTATTTTTAAGTTATATGTTGATGACAGTTACTGACTGAGTGAATCGAAAAAAAGAAACTGAAAAAACCCTTAATTCTTGTCTATAGAGAAGGCTACTGGACATTAAGCATAATGTGTGAGTTGAAGAAGAGGACGGCAGAGTTGTGAGAATGTGTAGTGAAACAAACCACAAAAAAATGAAGGAAGATTTATTTCTGAAAGTTATATGACACCTGATTTGAAAATATACATATTTTTCTTTTCCCCACTTGGACTCTTGGGTTTCAACTGCCAAAAGCACAGATACTAAGCTATATTTAGCACACAACCTGTGTCCGCTGCCATTCACTTTTGATGCCAGGAATGACTACATTTCTGTTTTCTGACAAGACTAGAGATTTCACTAAAAAGTGTAGAGGGTCCATGGAATCTATGACAATTTTTTATATACAATCATAGCAGTGACTGCCTTTTACAAACATTTTTAACAAATGGTCAAATCTAACATTAACTCTTGATGAATCAAGACCAAAACCTTCAAATAATGTGATCCCAGATGGTAGAAAAGAAATAGTGAAAACAGTCAGCTTATTTCACCATGTGTCATATCATTTAGGTGTCACTTTTGTTATTTACATCCTTTAAGTTGATTATACTGCCGAGCTATACACAGTGGTATCACGGTACTTGACAAAATACGAGTGGTTTCTTATCAACAATCGTAGAATCTAAATCATGTACATTACTGCAGAGGATCACAGTACATTAAGGATGAATGAAATTATGAAAGAAAATTAGATGATAATCATTGCCTACGTATCATCCTCAACAGAGCGGCTTTTTCTTTTTAAGTGAACATCTTACATTATGTGCCTCATCCTGAGGATAATAATAGGATGAGAGCCTATGAAGGAAAAACAGAAGAAGATACAAATTTGAGATAATATGTTCAAGCACTACAACTTAGCACAACTCACTACAAATAGATATCCTCTCTAACCTGCCAATCCTCCCTTCAAAAAAATATTTTTTTCTTCCTAAAGGTATTATTTTATTCATTTTCATTCTGATCATTTATTTTATACTGCAATTGTTCTGCAATCCTTACATAGAGATATATTCTGTTCCATAAATACAAAAAGTATTCAGAGAGTAAACTACTAATGAAAATGACTAACAGAATTTTATCTAGAAGATAAAGTCTGTCAGGAAAGCCAAGGAAATTGTCTTTGTTATTTATTTCTATTTCTGCTCCATCTGGAAAGTATCTTTTGTCATAATGAGTGATGCAAGTGGCTACACTGGTCCTTTGAGCAAGAACTTGTAGAAATGAATCAAAAGATAAAATTCATAATTGATTAGTCCCAAACTTTACATGGGAAATGGAAATACTCACTTGAGTAAGGATTGTGGACATCAGTAGACCTTTGCAAAAGGAGGCCTGTTTGTTTTCTTTCTCAATTAAAATTTCGTATTTTTTCCATACTGACAGTGAATATATATCTGAATGAAATTAACACAAAGTTGATAAATACTAATAACCAGAATGAACCTATAAAATTACATAATCATGCCTTCTTTCACATTGTGAAAAATTTGAAGTATTACTGATGATTTAATAAAATTCTGTTAAGTAAATTTACCCTGGTAACTTTTCTCTCCTAAAGGTAACTAGTGCAACAATTCTGAATGGAATCACAACCTTTGGAATTGGAATCTGCTGAAGGACTGTTGATATTTACAGTCATACTTCCAAAAGCAGTTATTAATTCAATTGTTTAATTAACAACATCTTTCATCTAATTTTCAAGGATGCTCAGTCTCTGAATAGCCTCTCTTAAGTCACATCAGCCCTGCTGATGGCATTTTGAGCATTTAGGTCTCCCTGTTGTTCACTTAAGAGGCCAAGAACCTGGAGTGACTGAGCAATGTTGAAAATGACAGACCTGTTGCTCCAACTCTATTCACAAAATATAGTCTTCTATGGACAATGCAAAAGTGCCTTTATAGCTAGATACAATAAAACCTTTTATTGCCTTTTTTTTCTTTAAGTACATGCCACAAATCAGTAATAAGATATTAGCTTAAAAGACCTCAAGATTTTGCTATGGTGCACATCTCTTCATTGTTATACATAGAGCCTTGTAAGCAGTCATGGTAGAAAGCAGAAAGTCTCTTCTAAAAATGTATCCTATCTGTTTTTGTCCTTAACCTCTTGATGTCATTTTCCCTTCTAAAAGTGTAGTGGCAATCTTTGTGTACTGATACTGCCTAAAATAATCTTTCCAACAAAGGAAAGATATGGAATTATAAAATAAAACAGTCAGTACCATCCTGAGGGAAAATGGCTGTTCCAGATCTTGACTCAGCAGACTTTCATTTCCCCTTACAAACTATTATGTAGAATGATCCAGCAACTACATAGCTGTATTAAGTAGAAGCAAATGTTGCATCTTTCAGTGAAGAAAATCATGATATACAAATACAGCTGAAAGATACTTTTCCAATGCTAGAAAATGTGAATTCCACTGAACCAAATATTTTTGATTTTTTATTTAATTCACACTTTATACTTGGGCAATCATAGAAGATGCTGTTATTGATTAATGCTGATTTAATGTTGATTTTCAATTACCCTAGTTATCTTCCTAAAAATTCTAACAGAAAAGTCAAAAGACAACAGTATATAACCACCATTTTTCCAGTCTTTGGGCTGAATTGCTTCAAAACTTACTGAAAAAGGACTAAGTCTTAATCTTCACAATAACCACCCTTAAACTATATTAAACATTCTTTGGAAAAAAATTAAAAATAAGGATAGGCTATTACGTAAGTAAGATAGTATTGCTAGGACATAGGAAAAGTAAAAGTATTCTCCGTTTCCTTTATGCATTCAGTCAGGATGACTTCAATATTCATCACGCAAGTGACTAAGCAGCATTATTCACGATTTATCTTGCCATGCATCTAAACAGTGCCATAAACTTCTAAGCAGTGTAATATATCTGTTCTTAGCATTCTTACAGCTTAATCTGTATCTGAAGGTAGAAAACAGAGATAAATATGGATTGATAATTAAGAAATGCATGTGCCAATATTAAATGAAAATAGAACTCTTATTATCAAAGATCATGGTCTAAAAACCTACACTTGGTCAGGAAAAGTAGCTACTTGACAAAAGCATAAAATTAAACCTAAATTAAACACTGTGATACTGACAGAGTACTGCTATCATCTTTAAACAAAACCTTGTCCCTTCCACATGGCAGCAGATGACTATTGACTAGTGTTCTGCACTCACAGCTCATTTTGAAAATGCTGAAAGCTTAGTGGTAAGACTATAAAGAGTCTAGATCAAAAGAAGAAAATTATTCATGGACAGAAAGTCTCAGGTGGAATGATAGCAGATGGAAAGCCGAGAAATATGTGGCTGCTATTGAACAAGGACACATTCAAATCTCCTCACCAAGGAAAGGGAGCTTTTCCATTTCTTTCTTTTATGGAAGCAATGGCAGAAATAAGCCTTGGCATCTTCTGGTTGGCTTCATATGCAGTGCAAGTGTCAGTGTCTCTTGTGTGTTACCACAGGCTCCCTTTACAGTCAATAAAGACAGGCGCTTTCAAGGGGCACTGTTTCTGACCTATTTTAGATGTCTATTTTAGTTTGAGATGAATCACACCACAGAGGTGGGAGGCAGTAAAGACAGAAATGCCTACGCTCTAGATATCTGAAGTTAGGTGCAGTGAATCCTACCCTGGGATCCTGAACTGAATGTTAAACGAGTTATCAAAACATGGCAAGAAGCCCCCACTACTGATTAAGTACACCTGAGGGAAAATTACTATCAGAAATAATTATTCCTATAACTATGTGAAACAAAACCAAAACTAAACAAACCCTGAAAATGTCTTTTCCCACTTTCCTGAACCAAATTATGTGAAAAGCAACATCCACAGCAACAAATTCACAGTCACACGCAGATTGTCTTCTGCTATAATCAAACGGAAGATTAACATCCCAGACTAAGATACAGAACACTATGGAGCACAGCAAAATTAGCTGCAAAATTATTCACGTTTTATGATAGTGTGACACAACCCAGTTAAATCACATCTACAAGGTTAAATAACATAGCAAGCTCAGGCCAGGCAGTTCCTAATTCTTAGTACTATATCTGTGTTTATTTCACGTCCACTGCAGCAGGAACACGTTTCTTACGTACATTAAATAAATATAACAGACATTTATTACAATTCAAAGCCCAGAGTTTTGTTTAGGATTTCATACAATTTCTTATATTATATTTCATACAATTTAATGTAGCAGCTTTAAATTTTGATTAGTGTCAAGTGATGGTAATGTTATTTAGTATATTCTTAAAGTGGCACAGAAAATCCTTAAAAACCTGCAGAGCACTAGATATATATATTGAACTTAAAATGTATACCAAATATATGCACATTTGTCAAATGGAATAGTGAAACCACGGTGTTTGTCATGTGGAAAATTTTCATAACAGTAATGCATTAAGAAGAATACTCCTTTTGAAAAAAAAAAAAAAGGCAGTACAAGCCAACTACAGGTTTAACCTGCAATATCCATATAAAGGTTTAGTCCTTTCCTGAGTCTGATGTAGGACGTATTCTCAGCAATACCTTATGGGAAAGATAACGATAGAAAAAATTATACATCATCTTTCCTCTTCACCTACTGGCCTCTCTACTCTAAAGAAAATAAATAGATACATTTGGCATAGCTCCTCTATAGAAGTCACATTTTATATGAATACACCCTGATTTCTTTCATCTTTAACTAAACAGTGCTAATCCTGACAGCCTTTTTTCACTTAAAAATTCCTTCTTGCCCCTGACCATTTTCACTATCTGTCTCTACATCTCCAGACAGCAGCCTACCATGCTGGAATATATCTTGTTCCTTCTCTGTTCAGCCAGATGGAAATCAACAGGAAACATTTTATCTTACTCCTACTCCTGTCCATTTACCAAGACTCCAAACCTTCTACATGGCGCATGGAAAATGGCACTGAAATTGCAGTTAAGTGTGGTTTCCTAAGATTGAACAGCATTGCAACTCAGAATAAACAGGTGACATACGAGCCAATTTAGACAAGCACAAATACAATTCGACCTCAAAGTTTTCAGACACTGACCAAGAAAGATATTTTATTAAATGGCAGAACAGTTTTCTACATTTGCAGAGTCTCTTTAACTGAACAGATTAAGATGACCATGGATGCAGTTTGACAGACAAGCAAGATAGAACAGTTGGGAAAATAAATTGTAGATGAGTCAACAATTTAAAAAAAACTTGAGATTCTATTTTTAAAAAATTTCTAATGACTCATTCACAATTATGTTCCCATAATTTTCCATTATATGCACTCCGCCTCATAATATCTGAACAGATGAATTTGGTTTATGTGCAAATTAACCAAGATATTTTATTGCTTCATATGTCTTTGAATTGTTCACATATTAAATTAGCCAGTGAACTTTTAATTTGCTTTACATGAACCTTCAAAAACTCTTCCTAATTTCTGAAATTTTATTTTTGCAATTAATGCATCTAAAAGGTAATACAGTAAAAAGTTATTAGAGAACAAATGTTCATTTTGGAACTCTGAATGATAGAGTTAAATTAAAAATTACGTGTTTGATCAAGTTCCATTGTTAAAAAAATCCCTTTTCATGAGGGCTAAAAATAAGCTTTTATATTATCAGCAATTTGAAACACACACAGACCTCTTTCCTGGATACCCTTTCAAATACCACTTTTTCAGTTTAGTTGTTTCTTGCTTCAGTTTATACAAAGATCATCCTCCCAAGCAATCCTATCCCAAACATTACTGTGTTTTGCTGTTACTGCCCATTTCTAGAGTTGCTATTAATGGAGCAAGAAAGAGGCAGGCATAATGTGTTGAAGTTAAAACAGAAGAGGTAACAGAGTTGGCATGGAGGCTGTGACATCATTAGAGGGAAATGGAAAGCTATATTTATAGGAGTAAACTAAATGTGCTTGGGAAAGTTCCCAATTGTTGTGGCCAACTGGCACAGCAGCATACACAAATATGTCAACACTGAAGTGTCCAAAGAGCCTGCATGCAAACTGCTTATTGGGAATGGTCCCTGCAACACTCCTATTCCCACACCATAATTAGTAATTGCCTGGAAAAAGTATAAATTACTGTGAATGAAAAGTGTGCCAGAGTCTGGGCCAACAGATTACTACTACAGATGATTGTGTTTGACCATCCAGGAACATTTCCCAGTACTATTTGATTTACTTGCGTATAAACATGATAAGCCTTTCCAGAAGGTTTAAAGTTATGGAACAAAGTAAAAGATTTCATGCACTTCCAGTCTTCCTGTTGAAAATCATTTGGTGTTTAGGGTAATTAAGGATAGGATATGAATGATCAGTTTTAACCAACTATTTTTAAAACTTCAATCCAGATAAATCATACTGGATGCAGTGCCATAGTTGCGTTTTTTGATTGAAGAATGTAACATTGTAATTGGGAAGAGAATACAGATTGGTACCATAGATGATGGACCATAGACTTTTCATTAATTTGACTCAGTTATCCCTAGCTGTTAATGTTGAAGGCCATTTCCTTTTGTCCTGTCACTGGTTGTCCAGGAGAAGAGGCCACTCCCACCTGGCTACAGCCTCCTTTCAGGTAGCTGAGAGAGCAATAAGGTCTTCCCTGAGCCTCTGTTTCTCCAGGCTAAACACCCTCAGCTCCCTCAGCCACTTCTCCCAAGTCTTTTGCTCCAGACCCTTCAGCAGCTCTGTTGTCACTCTCGACACACTCAGCACCTCAATGTCTTAGTTTTGAAGTAAGGGGCCCAAAACTGAACACTGAATTTGTGTGGTGCAGACTCACCAGTGTTGGGTACTGAGGGAGGATCACTTTCCTGGTCCTGCTGGCCACACTATTTCTGATTCAGGCCAGGATGCCATTGGCCTTTTTGGCCACCTGAACCCTGCTGACCCATGTTCAGCAGTGCTGACTAGCACCGCCATGTCCTTCTCCCCTTGGCCACTTTCCAGCCACTCTGCCCCAGCCTGTAGCGCTGCCTGAAGCTGTTGTGTCCCAAGGGCAGGACCTGGCACTTGGCCTTGTTGGACCTCATACAACTGGCCTCGACTCATTGATCCAGCCTTTCTTTTTGATAATTTTTATACATTTATGTATTCTATTCTAAGCATTAAATCTGTGTGGTATGGCTGTGCTTCTTATCTTGTGGAAATAGAAAGCAGTAGCTGCACAGCACTTTAAGGATGACTTGTTTTCTTGATTTGTCAGGACAGATCATCATGAAACTATATATTACTGGAGTTATTTCACATTTCCTAAAATATAGCATAATGAACCACTCTGGATGATGACACTCTGTGAACTCTTGTGAACTCTCGTGAACCTTTTCTCCTGATGGGGTTTAAAAAATATGTTTGACATTCTGATGTTGCTTTCTGAATAAGAAGGTACTGAATTGCTTAAGATTTGGCCTAAAAATTAACTTAATCTTCCTAACACCCATCCAGAAAATCTGCATTTCTTTATATTGCCATTGCATCCGAGTGATTCATTCTCTTTTCTTCTGTGGAACTTGAGATGAGATTTTTACTTTTTAGTATATATCAGTAATTCAGACTCACATTGGTAAATTGCACCCAAAACCATTAATTTTATACCCAGCATGATATTACATGACCAAAGAAATTCTGTCATTCTTTCTGGGAATTCTTGAGAACTGTAAACTATAGATGGTCCCAAGTGCTAAGAATGGAGACCATGCGTGAAGACCAGCTCTTGATTGTTAAGATTTGCAATTATGTGATTTGATCAAAACCATTCAAGTAGTCTACACCAGAGGCAGCATGACATGCTTCAGAGAAGCATTCAACTGCTATAGACAGAATAAAGCATTTTTCTCATTCTGCTCTCTTGCCACACTCCAGCATCTTTATAGTTATAATCAGTGGCAGAGCAGAGTTCAAAAGACATCTACCTTCAGGAAGTGGTCCTGATGTAATCACCAAAATATAGGTTGTATTGAATCTTGCAGACAGAACTACTGCATAAAACTGTGGGCACCTCTACTTGTAAAAACTGAATTTTCATAAACTTAATTTCTTTTTCTCAGTTTGCTTATTTCACAAATTATTTTACCTTTCAGCAATATGCAGCTACAAGCAGTTGACTCTGGAGAAGCAACTTTTAATTAAAACCTGTTTCTCCCCCTTTTTGTTTCAGTTAATGATTGCCAGGAGGTGTTGCTAACCACAGGCCCTTTTCTATACATTCTGCATTCATTACTCATATCCTATCACCTTCCACAGAAAAGATGAGTACTCAGCATCAATGGTAACTGGGAGGACATACATATTTCTCTGACAGCTGAGCTGTGCTAAGTTAAAAGTCTCCACTGATAAGTCCTTATTTTTTAATTAGTTCTTCATTAAAATAAATTACTTCTGGTAGTGAATAAAAATCTGTAAAAATCTGGAACTACAGGATGGAAAGTTCTCTGTCAGTTATAAGAGTAAATAACTTGACAGGATGTTCATGGTTTAACAGCTTTCAGTGCTTCCTAAATCAAGTCTTAAAGCTATAATATTTATGCTTTTGTGATAATTCCCTTCATGACTGGTTGGAGATTTATTACATAAGTTTGAGGTAGGATCATGCGGCTAAATTCAGAACACTGAATGTTTTTGCTCATTCATTTCTTTAAGAAAAGAATGATTAACTATAATGCCTATTAAATGCTGCTGTCAAAATTACACCAGACCTTTTCTATCAGAAGAGTTACTTTCAACATCAAAGTTTCTGTTCTATGGATTTGTTAGGCTATACAATGAAAGTGTTTTGGTTTAGGCATTGATAAACATGGGGTTTATCTTGTTTACTGGTCTGTTTCTCCTGTTTATTGGCTTCTTCAGGAATTTGGTTAGCTAGTTTTATAGAAACTACTAACAAAATGTTCCTTTCCTTAAAATCTATTTGGCTCAGATCTTTTGATGTTTTGTTGTGAGGATGGCAGAACACAGGAGTTGTGTCTAAGGCTATTCAGATATTTTACTATCCACAGAAAAGTCCAAAATGGTACCATTCTGTGCAGCCCTTTTTGCTCTATTTATTGTGATGCATCCATCCTGGAAACACACACAGAGAAAAGAAAATACTTTTACTTCTTTCCTCCAGCTGATACTGAAAACACAACTGACCTAAACCCTGTGAACACTGCAACTGTGAACACTGCAACTTCCAAATGCACCCCATAATAAATTACAATAAGCTACTAGGCTATTTAAAACAAATGTTATGCTATACGAGTAGGTTTCAAAACTTACAAAGCAAAGGGTGCCTGACAGAACAGTGTTTCTGCTGACACAGAATATTTGCTGCAGAGATACTGCAAAGATGACATAAGGGGAAAATGGCTTAGATTGGAAGATAAGGAACTTTCCCCATTAAACTAGGCTATATAAATAAAATGATGAGGGAATAATAGTGGACCGGTTACATGACTGCCATCAAAAAAAGACTTAATCTACCATTCAACTGAGGACTTAACTCTCTTGAATTCAGTTTTTCCTGTAATTCAGCATATAAGCATCTTAATGTACATGTAGGTGTCCAAAAGAATAGTCTAGCACAATGAATACTAAGAAGCTTTATATTTTTCTAGTTCAGCTAATACAAAACAGAATTAGTCTTTTTCTATGCTATCTCATCAGCAGAGGGAGGGTTCTGTGAACAGCACCTAAGCACAAGAGCACTGTGTGAGGTGAACAAGGTTCATATCAAAAAACAGAATAGTTTTTGGCTTCTTACTTCTGAAAGATTACATAATTAGAAGAGACTTACAAATATTTAAATATTACTCTGTCCACTGTGTCTTGCACTGGATTTTTGTCAGTTGAGACATTTTAAAAATCAGCTTTCTCTGATGATTATAAAGTATTAAGGAAACAAAGTTTCATCTTCAGAAAGATGAGGATGTTTCCTCAAGAAGAAAGACAGGAAAACAAAGCCAAAAGCAAATAAATAGGAAAATACTTAAAAGGAATTCACCTTTTGTGAAAGATGTAGCGTTCCCACTGAATTGTGGTTGCTTCTAAAACAAAACCAATTATCCCCATATGACTTGCAATTGTAGATACAAAGAGAAGAACAAATGTGGGTATCAATCTATTCATTCCAAAATAATTTGTGAATCATCCTACCAAAGGTCACATCAAAGTTGCACACTGGCTTTTAAATAGAGGCTTTAGAAAAATGCTTAGGAAAGCTGCTGATATACTTAAAAAGAAGAAAAAACCTCCCATCTCGATGGTTCAAGCAATTATTTAAAAATATTTATCAACTTACAGGTAACTTATTTCAGAATGCACAGCTTCAATTCCACACTACTCTCTGTCCAGTATCATGGTTCTCCACATTCAGTAAACAGGCAGAGCATGCTATGTATCTGAGATTAGAAAGTGGCCCATCAGTGACTAAGTAGGCTTTTCTTTAAGTATATGCATATCCCATTTAAAGCGTAAGGGTCCACTTTCTAATCTCCATCAAGCAGTCAGCGCACACCTACAAACACTGAGCAACATCTGTGAACCTGATGATTTCCCAGAGGTGCGGTGATATATCTCATAAATTTAACAAGCATTTAGGCACTAAATCCTTCCAGAACAGCCAAGCTGACACATGCTTTAGAGGTCTATCTTCATTTTAATGGACGTGGAAGAGAAGAATTATGTGCACAATTCATATTCTTCGTAACAGGAGTTACTTGTTAAATGACATGAGAAAAACAGGTATCTTCCCAGCAAAACGTAACACCTCACGCATGTCGTGAGCCTGAAGCAGCCCTCGGTGCGTGTCCAGCCCCAGCCCGGGCAGCACAGGGAGCTGGAGGAGGAGCCGAGCGCCGACCGCCACCTGCTGTCCCGACCGCCACCCGCAGCCACAGCGGCTCCCCCGCAGCACCGGGGCACCGCCGAGGGTGCCTTTCTTCTGCAGCTAAAAAAGGGGCTCGGCAGAGTTGCAGACAGACAATAATTCTGGGGAGATGCAACGTCTTTCGGTGGAACAAGGACAACGCTGGAAAAAATGATGCCTGCCAGGGCTTCTCCCCCCGTTGTCATTCCGACGCACAGGACTTGCTTCCAGGAAAACAAATCCATGAACAGCTGAGAGATGGGCGCTTGCTGTACAGCGCAGATTGCTCAATCCATAATTGTTGGTGCTGATCAAAGAAAACCAGGAAGGAGTCTGGAATATGTCACCCCGACTTGCTGCTATCAGCATACTAGCTTTACATTTAAAAAACTATTAAAACGATCAAATATTGAATTTTAAATTCAGACTATTAAATTATTAAAGTTTTATTTCGATCACTGGTCCATTACTTTTTCACTATTACTTTCACGCAACAAATACAAACTACCTGGAAAATCAAACTTTTCTGCAAGCCATATCTTCATTTTTTCCTGGCATGAAAAAGTTTAGATAATTCACAGTCATAGTCCTTCTATAGCTAATGCACACAGTCATAATTTTAGAACCCTTTGTGTTATGTATTGCTTAAAATTAGTGATAAACAGTTCTAATGGAAGCTGAAGGCAATTACAGAAGAAGTAAATCAGGGGTCCTTTGAAGTCTTATTACAGCTGTTAACAAAATTAAATAGATTTATTGCCTCATTCAAGAGAAAAGGCAGAAAGGTAAACTGTTAACTACTTTTAATACATGCATAAAATATTCCATCTGGAAAAATATGGAACATAATTTTGGATTACTCTTTTCTTAGTTTCTGGATTTTTTAAAGCTTGGCAAAAAGGCCAGACATTAATTCATGTGAAGTCTCTAGAGTTTCAGTCTTGCAAAAGTATTTGCACATAAACAACTTTTCTTGGGACTATTCTGAAGTACATATTTTAGGCAAAAGTTTAAGATAAGACTTCAAAAACTGATAGATAGGAGTACCAAGTACTTCTCATGAATTTTTTTTCCAGTTTGTATTTAGACTACTGAACTCATTAAAACAGCAAATATACAGTCTTACAGAAATGAACTTTAAAGCTCGCACGTGGGACAAGTGTTCATATCACTTGAGAAAAAATTGTACAGAACTGTGTGCCCTTCTGTTTCATGCAAGAACTGTACAAAAGACATAATAACGTCTGTTCTCTAGAGGTATTATAGTGTATATGAGATTTGTAACAAAACTGCTATGAAGTGCAATGAGGCTGAAATTTTATCCAAATTGTTCCTGTATTAGGAGTATGTTCCCAAATTTTCCAGTTCTTTGCAGGAAAAGTCAGCATTAACGTTTTCTGTTGAATTTATTAATGTGAAAGTCATCAATCACAGAGCATTAAAACATGCAAACTCTGCCATTTGTTACCAGCATTTTTGATTCGTGATACACACAATGATGGACTGGTGATCTGGGAGAACAATTTTTCTCCTTCTGTGCAAGTGGGTGGCAAAATACACAGAGAAGCGCCTGACAAGGAAAGCAAACACTGGTGGGAGTCACCTCTTCTCTGAGTCATGGGACCACACACAGCACCACCAGCTCAGCTCAGGCAGGGGGATCTGTCACAGCGCCCCACCAGGCCAAACAGAACTGAGAAAACCTGCAGCAACCAAAAAGAAACCCCAAAGTCCTCACTCAAGAGTAATCGAAGAAATAAGATCTCTCAAACTGGGAAATTTGTTTCAGATCCAAAGATTCTCTAGACTTCTATCTGTGTTGAAGCCAGAAATAATCAATTTATGCATAACACCTGTATAGATGTGTTGTATTCTACACATGCTACATTCTACATATGCTTCAACCTCTCAAATGCTCACCTGCAAACACAGCCTGCCTGCAGAAGTGGAATCAAGGAAAAGGACTTGGAAAGCCACCATTGGAAAGCCAATGGTTCTCAGAAGTAACCATGATTTTTCAAAATTTGGGAAAAAAATGCTCTATAGCAAAGCAAGCTCAGGCAAACTGAAGATTATTGACTCAGGGTTTTAAGAGGGAGAAGAAGGAGGCAGCAACTTGCCAGGGCTGTGACACATCTACAGAAATTTAACAATGGTAATACACAGTACAGTAGGGAAATTGTGCTTTCTTGGCCACACAGAGACTATGGCTTTAATTTAAGTAGTTGATGGCTGCATTTTTTTTTGTTCACCAGATAACAGACAACACCTTAACATTCACCTCAGCAAACCATGATGGAAAGTTTTACCCAGCTTTCAGCAAGGAAACATTACTTTATGAGCATACGTAAAATTAAGTGCTTCATGGAGAATATTTAAACATAGCTTTCCTGTCAGCTTGCATGTAATTGTTTTTGGATGAGTATGAATCCTGATATTACATAATATAGGGTCAGATTCTTGAAATTCTTTTGATACACATAATAAAACAGAAGATAACTACTCCTGATACGAATACACATCCCACAGTCATTTACAAGCTTGTGTAACTCTACAAAGCCAGGATCATTACAGAAACTAGAATCTTTGTGTTTGGAGAAGGAAAGAAACAAGAAGATTTTGGTTTTTTTTATGATTTTGTTTGCATGTATTTGCTGTGCCCATTAAAATCTGCATATTATGCTGTAATGGCAGCATGTATAAAAAGAAAGAATACAACCAAAACTTCAAGCAGTCTTCTAAATAAGAAATACTGAGGCATGGGAGAAAAAGCCTTTGGACAAAACAAAGATAAAATTACACCACCTTCCTTCTGTGTCCAGTAGAGCGGTGGCTCTTAGATTCCAGGCAGAGGTATTTCTATGTGTGATTTCAGAAGGAGGCACCCATCACACATACCAAAAGAGGAAAAGCTGTTCCTAACACTAAGAAACTTTTCACACATCTTAAACATGAACAGACGTTGAGTAAAGGCAATGTCTTTCCTAGACTGTACAAAGTGGTATGTATACTCATTTATAGTATTCTGCCTTTTTCACAAACAGAGATTCACTGTCACACATTACACTTTGTAGGCTTCAATATTAACTCAAATACTCATTAAAATTATTTGCACTGCTGCACTGGATACTGATTTCCAGTGGCTGAGATGAAAATACATCTTTGTTTCTTTCAAAACATGAAGTGATCCAGAACAAGGGTAGGCATCTCTCACCTATTAGAGAGGTGACAATATCTGAAGCTGCTGCAAGCATTTGTTTCAGAACAACATATGATAGTTTTTTGAGCAACATGAGATAAAAACATGCTTCCCAAAACTGCAAAGCAGCAGCAGCTAAAGTGAGAAAGGCAACAAATGACAAATCTATTAGAACAGTCATTCAAAGCCACAAAATTAAGCATATGCACAGCCTATTTCTGTGAGTTTTCACTTCCAGCACTTAGTAGGTTTCAAGTTAAAGAATGATCATTTACCTTCATGCAAAGAACATTTAGCATTGCAAGAGAAAAGAAATTTTTAAAAATTCTGGAAAAAAACAGAGGTTACCCAACTGCTAATTTCTATCTTTACTTCCAAGTTTTAAAACAAAACAGCAGGCCTGTGAATAAAGCGCCACCAAAAAAAAAAGGTAATTTCTATTGTAAATGGATAGGCAAACCGTCCTTACAAATTTCTTGTGCTTTCTGTGGATGTATCTCTAAGCATGGTTAAAGGCCATACCAGACTGTTATCTCTACCTGGAAGCACTGGCATTTTTCTATCACATTTGGTCAAAAGGTCTCACTTGCTGATCTTTCAGATGAGAGTGTAATATACAGCTTGTTCTTATTTTGATCTGCATTCACTGGAGGTAGACACATCAAACTATAAGGCTTCAATATATGCTTTTAGCCTAAATACACAGACAAAATACACTTACCAGGATAGCAACAAAGGTATCACTGTGATCAGTCACATTAGCCTACCTTCAGCAAAAGAAAGAACAACCCACTTTCTAAAATGAAAATTACAGTTTGAAGAGTTTCAGGAAGCCATGAGAAATAGCCTGATTCCCTCAAAAGCTTAAAGCGAACCTTTCAGGAAATTTTCTTTTTAAAGAGTGATTCACATATCAAAGCATGTATTTCAGTCTGATTCAGTGCTTACTTTAAATACACACTGTCTGACATGAAATAATAGTGACAATCAATGGCTGTATAGGATGGCTGGGACATTTAATGGGAATATAAAAATTATTTTCATGGTTATGAAGTCCACTCTGGTAATATAAAGTATTTCTAAGTACTTTGTTAAGTAATTAAGTTATATCCATTTCGAACTGCATTTCCACCAAAAAAACAGTTATTGCAAATTTGGTATATGTTGGGAAGAGACATAATAATATAAATCTGTTCACTGACTCATGGAATCAAATTTTGGGAATTATTCTACATATATATATATACACATATCTGAAAATATGCATTTGTATTACATATATTTATGCATGCATATATACATACATATAAAATTTTAACATAATATCAGTGCAACACAATACTTGTCATAGGGCAATCTGTCCTGCTGTTAAGTGAAGACAAAAGAAATTCTGTATCTAGTTTCAAAGCAAGATACATTTTAGTTCCTATACAAAGGCTTTATTTCTGACTTACCAAATGATCAAAGTCAGTGTGATGCATGTCAGTCAGCTGCCTGATGGATGCTGGTATTCTTGCTGGGACAGTTCTGCACTCTTGATCATGGATATGTAATACCAGGTCTGATTTCAACAACTACTCTCTGTTAATCACTCTGTATTAAGAGCCATAGCTACTACACTGGAGAACCTGAGTACTCCATATACACATGAAAATAAAATACCGTAGAAAAGGTGAATTTTTAGTACTGATTTATTTTGATTTTATGTAAATATGTGATACCTTGAGTAAACTGATTAGTTCACATAAATAGATTCAATCTATCACCTTGTTTCCATTTAATGAGGCAGTTCTAGTTGACATTTTTATGACTTAGATTTGACATTTATGACTTCATGACTCTGGAAGACAAAGCATGAAATAAAGCCAATACAAAAAGATACACACGAATATTAAACATAACAGAAGGTCTAAGAAAACTGCAATTCACCTATATCCTAATATCATCTAGTATAGAAGTGACTGCTGTACAACAAATACACTATAGGCTTAAATGCAGGCTGTAATAGCTGTCTCTACTGCAAAGGACAGTATTGTGTCTTCCCTTTAAAAGCCATTGCCCCAGTCTAGTGAACAATAATCTGAAATTGTACAGCTAAACTTACAGTCTAAAACAGTTTCTGCAGGAATAATAAACTTCAAGTTCATGTTCTCAGGAAGTAGCCTCCAATCTAGTTTCGTCACTTTGTGATTCTGGAATGTCTACAGAAGTTATCACCTTACTTAATCTTATAATTTATCTACTTCAATAAGATCTGAAATTAATTTTATGCTTCCAAATCAGCCTTCATTACAAAAGAAATAAGTTGTCTTTTTTTTT
>VZRZ01006842.1:361495-442153 GCA_013398175.1 Climacteris rufus | reverse complement strand
TTTTTTTTTTTTTTTTTTCTGATTTCCTTAGTTCTCAGTGACAAAACTACAACTACTGAAACATGCAGTGCCCAAGTGTAACTGACCAACTTCCAGCAGGATTTTGGCTGTTCTGCACAGTGGAACACGTACTTCCACAAGATGGTGCTCTTTCTTAAAAAAATCCAACTTTAATGTGCCTAGCGAGAAAATGCCAAGAAACTGTAACAGGTTCAACTCCATTTTACCTATGCAAATATTTTCAATGATACAACGCCAAAGCCTGCATAATAAAATGTTTTGACTAGTAAACAATGAAGAAAAACACCTGAAAGAGACCAATTTGCTTGGGAACATGCAATTTAAAGCAATGTAGTCTCTGGCCAGTGACCTCCTGGCAATCCAGCCAAGGTCACATAAAAGGTGTCTTGTGCCTTGTTTCCCAAGAAGATGTACATACATCATGGCAAAGTTCTGGGACACCAAGGGAGCGTGACAGCAGTGGAACCAGGTGTCAGCTGCTGGGTGTGTGGAACTGTGGCTGCCTGTCCCAGTGAAGAGAGCTCCAGAGCTCTGGTGTGTCTTGGGGACCTTCACCTCTCATGAGCTACAGGGGTTGCCTACAGAACTGTGTGATGAAAACACACTGGTTTCAAAGTATCAGACTGGGTGTGGGGAGCCTGGAGTTAATTTTCTATGCTTTCTTTGAACCCGTCACTGAGGAGCTGGCTCAGATGGGTTCTGGACAGATTTAGACATACTCTTCAAGCCTGTAACTGCTGCAATTTGCTCTATGTAAAAGCTTCACTGGCAGCAACAAGGTTATTCCCAGACTCAGGAACTCTACAGGGTAAGCAAAATTGTCAAATCCAGGTTTTTGATCTCTCTTCATTTTTTTTCCTCACTTGGGAAATATAAGACGATTACTTGTCAGAGTCCTGTGTGAACAAGGTTAGCACAAATCCAATAAAGTTGTGAGTTACTCATAGGGACAGATAATAACAAAAACACACATAGTAAAGTAAAATATTAATAGACTGGTAATGTTCTGCTTTTGATGAAAAGGACAGGCTTCGGTGGGAATTGTGCAAACCTCTCTGAAACTTGAACCTGTGGTACAATGAGGGATATGTCATAATATATTTATTGATTTTAGAACATTTTCATTAACTTAACAACATTTGCAGATGTTGACATTTGTTTTCCTTGAAAAAAAAATTTCCTCTTGTGACCTGAACTGCCCTTAGTCATACGAAAAATTCTTTTATCAACACATAAACATGAACTGTACTTGGTAACAGATACTGTAGCAATCATATCTTCACAGCAGAAAGTCTTCATTTTGTTAAAGTGCTATGAAGAAGCAGGCTAAACAGAAAATAATATTGTATGACATTGAAAGTAGGTACTGGGGAGAATTAAAAGGTCAAATACATGGATAAAATACTGCCATAGGAGTGAGAAGTAGAAGTACTTTAGAGAAGTAGTGAGGAAGCTAGAGAGAGACTGGGAGATAAGAGTGCTTATAGGAGCAATTTCCTTTTAAACACTCTTGTCCCTCCTCCACCTTCCCCCATGTAATCACCTTTCCTTACTAACACAGGGCACCAAGCTTTTCCCCTTGGCCTGGCAGGAAGGATTCAACACAGGACCATCTCCTTCTCGTAGGACTTACAAGCAGTTGCAAGAACTACTTGGAAGTCAGAAGTCCAAAGACCAACGTCTTCCCCTTCTGATGCTGCCAAGGATCACCTACAATTTTCTTCATAGCATCTCCAGTGCCAAGAGCAATAGGAATGTGTGAGGCCTGCTGAAAAAAGCAGAGTTGCAACCTCTCTCCCCAGGCACAGGCTGAGAAACAGTTCCCTATAACCAGATTTGCATCATTCCCTTTGATCCCCTCATAAAAAATAAAGTGAAAGAGATACACTTCCACTCATGAACTAAGTAATCAAGAGCAAAAATACAACAGAGGAAAGCCTCTTTCTTTTGTATTTTGTATTGTAATGACTGTAAATTGCATCAGCTCACAGAAAATACACGATCTGATCCTTGTATAAGTGGATACTGCCTAAGGAGAAACACAGATTAAGTTAATTTGGCAGGACACTGCTCCAAGATGCTCTATCCATTCTACACACTCTTTTTCTTTACTTGTCTCCTCTCCCTGCAAAGAAAATATCCAAGGGATGACAGTATGTGAAAAGATTATCAACTGTTGACAGCCCTACAAATGCCCACTTGAACACAAAGCACAACCAGTACCTCCATGCCCTCAGGAAAGCAGCTTTGCCCCAAGCATGTGCCAGCTCCCGAGAGCTGTGAACTGCCTCTTATGTCACAGGGTGGTGCTATTGGCAGTTTCGCTCTCCCTCCTGCTAATGAGGAATTGGGCTTAGGTGGCTCAGCCTTTCTTTTTGAAAGAAATTGGATGTCAGGAAAGCTTACTACAACATCCTTTTCTGATCAATAATGTTCAGGATGACTAATGAGTTGCAGTGACTCAAATTTGAGATAATTTAAAGTCTTCGTTAGTTCTAAACTGGCTGGTTCAGTGAACAGAATGATCCAATAATTATTTGATATTTCAGCATTGATGTGGGCCAGGAAACTAAGGAAGTTTTCTGAGTAGCTGTAAATATCTCAATAATTAATGCTGCAGGTGGTTGGTTTCCTTTAGCTCTCAATTCTATTATCTACAGAACTCAATTGGCAGGAGATTTTCCAATACTGCAGCTACAGTGTGCAAAAATACAGGAGGAGAGAAATCATATTTCACACCCCTGCCACCCCCATCGACCTGATGCTGTGAAAATCCTGCAGGTCTCTCTATCTGCTTCATCCTGGGTTCCGGATTTACCAAGTTACAGAGAAATCGTACAACCCTTTGAACCCTATGAAATTTGAGTGCTGCAAGCTCAGTGAGACCATGTTACAGGAATCAGGAATTCAAGTCGAGCTGAAGTTTTATGCTGAAGGGCCACCACCACCACAAGATTTAAGCTTTTTCCCCATTCATAACAGAGATTTATCCAAGTCCATCTAAATGCATGCTGAGATTGTAATTTCAATTAATTCTGAGTCATAGTACATGTAAGCAATAAAATAGGAATTCATCAATGGATAAATTATTAAATCTCCTAAATAAGAATTCAAAGTTACAGTTTGAGGTGGAGAGATTTAGATTTAATATTTAGTCCTGTGTCTTCACATTACATGCAGAATCATAGAATCATTAAGCTTGGAAAAGACCTTCATGATCATCAAATCCAACCTTCAAACGAGTAACACTATGCCCACTAAATCATATAATGAAGTGCCACATCTACTAATTTTTTGAATGCTTCCAGGTATGGTGACTCCACCACTTCTCTGGACAGCCTTTTCTAATGCTTGATGACTCTTTCAGTGAAGTTTTCCTAATATCCAGACTGAACCTCCCTTGGTGCAACTTGATGCTGTTTCCTCTTGTTCTGTTGCTGGTTGCCTGGGAGAAGAGGCCAATTCCCACCTGGATATAACCTCCTTTCAGATATTTCCTTTCAGCAGAGAGGGATAATGTCTCCCCTGAGATGCCTTTTCTCCAGACTGAATAGTCCCAGCTCCCACAGCCGCTCCTCACAGGACTTGTGCTCCAGATCCTTCGCCAGCTCTGTTATCATTCTCTGGACCCACTCCAGCACCTCAATGTAATTGTTTTAATGAGGCTGGTAACCACTCTTCTCCTAAGATTATGATTGCTGATGTCTGAGAAATATGTTTATTGATAAGCAAATACTTGAAGCAGGAATGCTATTTTATAGGCAAGTTTGGGGTAATTTTTCATTTTCAATTAAATGTGTTAGAAATAAGAAAGCTTCCCACAAAGAAAGAAATAAGAAATAAGAAATAAGAAAAAAAGAAATAAGAAAGCTTCCCTTTTTTGGCTTCTCAATAAATTTAGGCAACCATATTCTTGAAATTAAGTTAAATATATTTCTCTTGAAATATACTATCAATAAAAATATCAATAGTGGAAATAGCTTTGTCTAAAATAGATGTTAACTTTTAAATGTAATTTCTTTTAACATGGATAACAGAATCTCCCAGTATGGATATAATTTTAATTTTCTTCTACGAACATGGTTTGGCTCAGCCAGAAAAACCCTCTGGCAATGCGTTAAGACAGTCTTTCTGCAACTTTGCTGCAGATATGCAGCATCAGTTGTTTTTATGAAGCAAATAAGGATTTATGGCAATCTTTAAAAGGAAATCACTGAAAAGGCTTTGAGAGAAACTCTTGTCTGATATATTTAGTTTCAGTACAATGCTACTGTCTATACCCTGATTATGCTATGCTTTAGGCACATATAAGCACAATATGTATCATCATTTAGACAGGATAGAGAGGGAAACAGAATAAACATCAACCAGATATGCTCCCCCATCCTTGTTTTCTTACTTTTCCACATGTAGGCACAGCAAGAGGGAAAAACAAAAATCCCAGCTCCTAATGTTCAGAGATTTGTCAATGGCAGTTTGCTGTGGCTCACATGCAGAGAGGAGCAGCAGAGGAGACAACTGCAGAGAGCAAGTCAGGAGTGTGAAGCCTCAGAGCAAAGCCACAGGGACAGAACAATCTCTTAAGCAGCTGGGGAGAAGAGGTAACCAATTAAACAGGGAGCAAAGAGGAGTAGGAAGCTCCATGCTAGCAAAAACCATTATGTTTTTACTTGTATTTTTGATGAACAGTGGAAACTGAAGGGTTTTTTTTAATTGCAGAAATATGGAACAATCTGAAGCTGTACCACAAAATACAAACATTTTTTTACCAGGAAACTATACTCTTGCAATCAAATGCAGGTCCATGTTTAAAACTAAGGTTCTAATTTTACATATTGTTTTCTGGAGGCCTGAAAAACAACCAAGCAAGCAAGCAAAAAAAAGAATTTATTTTTCTACTGCTGAAAGTAAAACTTCCATGAACCAATCTTCTTCATCCATATGACTTCTCACTTTAATTCCTCCTCTGTCTGGAAGTGTATTTTACTAGGATAAAGTAATCAGGTAATTGGAAAGATCTACTCTTCCAGAGCTGGCAGAGTGTGTGTGGATTGCTGTATGTCATGATGCACAGGAAAATTTCTACCTTTAAACATCACTTGGGATGCTGGTTTGAATATGATGCAATGAGAAGTTACACTGCTCCTAACCATGATGGCTGGTTAGAAGATCAGTGTGATGCAGAGCTGGATCTTTTCAAGTCTCATACTACTAGTATCAATTTTATCCTGTGAGATGTTGTGAACAGCTCTTAGAGACAAAGGCCAGAGAGGACAAGGGAAATCCTACAATTACCATACATGGAAAATGACTGTAACTTTGGGGTGGCCCTTGCTCTGGAAGAGATAGCAAAAAGATATGGCTCATGTCTCCACAAAGTCCTAGCTATGTTTAGTCAATAGTTCCTCATGATTTTGTCCAAGTCTCCAATTAATTAAGGACTTTTATATGATGATCAGATGGAAAAGTTTATACAAATTTGGGGCCCAAACAGCTACTATTACTAATAATAATAATTACTGCAGTAGGGTTGAACAATTACTCACTATATACTGCTGGTTTTGAAATCTGTAAAAAGACAATTTTTCAGTATTTATTTAATATTGTGGGGGGTTCTAATTATCTTATTAACAACTATTGGTTGTTGTTTTTTCTGGAAATGTATGAGAGTTCTCATCTGACATCCCTGGTCCCTTAAATGGACTCATTTACATCTTTACGTAACATAAAGCAATTTCTGATATCATCATTCACAATTATAATTAAAACATTTACTTTGCATAGCTAATAAAATTCCTCATATCATTGAACATTCCTGTTAGCAAACTCATCTATTAAAGGCAAGAATGGTCTAGGAAGTTTAGTTATATATATTCTCCAGGAAAAAAATCAGGGAAAAGTAATTTCAGCACTGCTTCCAGATGTTAAAAGCCACATATTCAAAGTGGACATATTATGCAAAGATTTGAGTGTGCTTGTTACGAGCTGCTAGTGGCATGTAGCAGTTTCTTTTACAAATTTTTTTACATCTGCCAGCGGTAGTCACAACTGATGCCTTTAGAAAGTTATGTGTTGTCATTTTTTTCCTACTGTACTATAGAATTACAACGTTATATAAAACTGTGACATTTATATGGTAGATACTTCACTTAATAAAGGAAACATTACAGGAATAGTATCTAAAATGAGATACTAGGAAAGTGGTATTTTATGTATTGTTCAAAAAATGATGACTAGAAATGAGGATGTTCTCACAAGGTAGTTAATGTATGACCAAAAGGCAAAAGATTAGAGGATCCCCAAAGGACCTCCATTAGAATCAGGTATAGACTTCAAAGCATAGCTCTATAAACTTAGCCAGAGAGGCAGGTGAAGACATCTCAGATTCTCTTTTGTATCACAGGCAAGATCCACACAGCTGAAGTGCCTCAGAGCTCTGCCCTGCTTCTGTCTTCTCTATCATTTCTTCCTGTTCATCATCCCTTCTCTAGCACTGTGATTTGTGTGGTTTAATTTTCTCATGTAAAAGCACTTTTGTGCCAAAAGCTTGTGATATAATGTCTTTGTGAACTCAAGCCTGGACAACTTGGAAAATGTACATGAAATTTATATAAGCATTTGGTAAATTTTGGTTGAGAGGAAAAGAGTCAAAATCTCAAGATTTTGAATATGACATACACATTTGCTTCACTCTTGACTCCAGCTATAGAGTATACATACAAGACTAGAATTAGATGCAAGAACATCTCTGTGTTTAGAAATTGAAATCCAGAGTAATATACCACAAAATTTGACATATTCAATCCAAGTCTCTAAAACGAAGAGGTTTCAGCCACTTCAGACACAACATATGGCAGTACCTAAGAAGAATTCTATATGCAGATCTCTGTATTGATCTTACTGCTCCCTTTCTAGTCTTACTTGTTAACAACGTCCTGAATTTGTTATTTTGGAACATGGGGATCTCCCCTTCCTCCCTTATTCCTTACATCTGCTAAATCTGAGAATTAATTAGTAGAAGAATGGATTATTGGTTTAGTGTTGCCTTTTCACATGACATGAGAAAACAGGATTTAATATAGGCAAAGAGGGCCTTGACAAGACAGAAAACAGTACTCTTACTTTACAGTCCCTCCTAACTGGTGCAAAAATCATGTCACTTACCTATTCAGGCAGTCAGCTCACTCAACAGAGCACAAGCCTGCAAGAGCTTTCCAAATTTAGCTGAGAGATAAACAGCAAGGAAAAAATATGCTGAAAATGGGATGCACATAATAAAAGAGCAATCAAAAATGCGTCACATTGGGATTCACTTTATAATGTTTACCACTTCTAGCACAGAAGGGGAAAGGCAACAGAAGTAGGAGGGATGGTAGCAGGAAGACCATATAAAAGACCTTCCTCCCTCTGAGTTTTTATTTAACCTACATTTTTAAAAATGTTTTTGTCTGTGTTGCTGCTTATTGATAACCACAGCATGATACCCCCCAACACCCCACTTTATAGAGCTAGTGAATACCAACCAAAAAGAGTTGTTTCACTTGGTAAGAGAGTTTTCAGAACAACTACTACTTGACCTTTACTGTAAAGACCTCTTTTTGCCACAGATCAAATATCTTTGATTTTCAGTACCAGCAACCTGGCCTGAAAGAATTTCATGAGACTAAATCACATTTTATCAGATCTATCACATACCCAGTGAATCCAGAAATTATTAAGCCTGACAGTCATAAACGTTTCAGAAGTCTGACTGATTTTCTGTGATAGAAACAATAGTTCCTTTTATTATCTGCAAATATAGTTATTATTAACAGTGGTTAATTTCAGATGTTTCACATGGAGTTAACAAAACCTGTGACGTGTGTCTTCAGATCAGATTTTAATGCAAAGTCTTGACATTCTGTGGACTACTTTTAATTCAAAGGGATTTAATTCAAGTTTCCACTACATTGATCCTATTAAATCTCTTTAATAATATATTTAAATGAAGGTTGACATATATATAGTTGTGTGGCTTTGACCTATACCAATCTGATTGTTAAAAATATTAATTTTATAAAGCAAAATAAATCCACTCATATATTTTTTGCTTCCTCATGTAAAAATTGTCTAATTTGTCTGATCAGGGACTTCTTCACGCTAATGTTTCCTAACATCCAGCTACCTAATGTGACTGGACATAATGCCTTTGAAGTTCAACAGTGATTAACTCTCTGATTTAATGGTTAGACATGAAAAAAGTGCCAGGAGCTCTTACAAGTAACTTGGAGGCATCTGGTCACTGGGGTGGAATCCAAAATCCTGTACTAAGGCTCCAAAGGCTTCACAGCGTGCACAGGAAATTAGGTATCTCAGAATAGCATCCCTAAATACAAACCTGCTGACTGGGAAGTTGTAAGATCTGTAAAATTACTCTCTCCTTCCTAGTATTAATAACACAAGTGCAAGGCAAATGATAAGTGCCCCTTATAATAATGCTGCCATTGAAAGGACTAAATCTAGGAAGAAAACCATAGGGGATTATTTATAGGCCCCAACCTTAACATTTATCCAGCTAGTTTTCCTAGAGCTTCCTCTATAGCTCTTCCTGTGCAAACCGACCTTTGCAGTATGTCATTTAAATGAATTATATGTTTAAAGGAGGGTAGTCTAAAGTTTTAGGGAGATAAGCCTATAGAAAGTTCTGATTTAACTGGGAACTCTGTTGTAGCCCATCAATTATTAGGTCAGTGGAGGGAGAAAACAACTCTCCCTTAGTGCTTCAGAGCAGACTATTTCATTTCCTATGGTATATTGTAACAATTCTCTGGGTGGAAAAGACCATCACTGCTAATGTACCCTGAGACATCAGAAATGCACATTCATTAATTTTATTAAGAAAGATTTGGTCTAATGTTTTGAGCACAACTGTTCATGCTTCTCTGGAGACTGCCTGTTATTTCTGGGATACGGCAAGAGAAAGCAGACAAAAGGGTATTTTGTAAAGTCGTAAACTGCTCTAAGAATATTCAAAGCCCTGCATGTACCTTCAAGCTTGACAAGTGGTTTTGAAGAAGCTCTGAAGAAGCATTAGGGAAATTGTTTATGTAACTCTGAATTGGTTTTGATTCTCTGACACTTTGCTGTTTCATGGAGGTATATTGTGATGCATTCGAAGGACTCAGCACTTCCTAGTCCTTTTTTTCCATTATTGGAAGGCAGGGCTCTGAAGAATGTTTAGATGTATCTGAGGTATATGGAACAACAATACACTGTCGTAATGATGACACTCAAATATTGTGTCCTCCAAGCTCAAGAGCAATACATGCCTATAAAATATATCAGAGGGAAGAACACCAGGAGACCTGGAGCTCCTGGAAAAACTTAAACATGAACAGGTAGCTTACAGAGGGTGGAAGCAGGGAAAGGTAGCCTGGGAGGAATACATATAAATCATCTCAACAGCCAGGGAGCTGCCTAGGAAAGCTAAAGCACTGGCAGAAGTAAATCTGGCCAAGGACATCAAGGGTAATAAAAAAAGATTCTTCAGGTACATCATAGGTAGAAAGCTACATCCTGTTGAACAAGTCCAGCAAAGACCACTAAATTAACCACAGAGATGGAACACTTCTCATATGAAGACAGGCTGAGAGAGTTGGGGCTATTTAGCCTTGGGAAGAGAAAGCTCTGGGGAGATCTTGTAACAGCCTTCCACTACCTAATGGGACCTACAAAAGAGATGGAGTGGGACTTTTCACAAGGGTATGTAGTGACAGGACAAGGGGGAATGGCCTTAAATTGAAGGACGGTAAGTTTAGATTAGATATTAGGAAGAAATTCTTTACTGTGACGATGGTGAGACACTGTAACAGGTTGCCCAGAGTGGTTCTGGACTCCCCATTCCTGCAGGCATCCAGGACCAGGCTGGATGGGGCTCTGAGTAACCTCAAGTCCAGTGGAAGGTTCCCTTCCCATCTCAAGGGATTTGGAGCTAGATGATCTTCAAGGTCCCTTCCAACTCAATACGAATTCAAGTCACGTCCTAATGATAAAAAAACACAGCCTAGAAGGTTGTGAAACAGATCTTCCAATTCAAGAAGACAGACTTAACTTCCAGGCAAATACCTATTCTGTGTGAGAGCTCCTGCCATGGCTCTTGCTGACTTGCAAAACAATACAAGGGTACGGAAACAAGGCAAAATGAACCTTACTGCAAAAGCTCTATGAGAATTTGTGGTGCTTAGTTGGAAGAAGGTTATTTCAGTGTTTTTCCATGTGATTCCAGTGGCCCAAGAACCAGGTGCTGGAACTCTTAAGCTGCCCCTTTCCAGCTGGCTGGTCTCACCAGACCTGTGCTGCATTCCAGCTCACCCTTGTTCTGCCTGAGAGGTTCTTGCACTTGTGGCTGCAGAGTAACACAGCTTCCATGAGCAGGATCCTGAGGGGCCCACTGACAGCTGCTGGCACATAGGTGGCTAGGTCATTCATTCACGGTGACAGAGTTACAGATTCATGCTGAGAAGGACCAGTACCCCAAATCTCCTATTCTAACTTTAAGACTACTAAACAGGAGCCCATCACCTCAGAAGATAACTGAGTCCTGAATAATTCTAAGAAGTACTGAGTCACAAATGTGCACAGAAATACCTGAGGTGTTAACATTTCCTACCAGCTGCCTTCAGACTGCAAGGTTAGCATGCAGATGTATGGAATCACTTTACAGAGCAAGATGACTTGTGAAAGTAATCTTGAGACTTTGGCTCTTGGTTTAAGCACTGCGCACCTGAAGATACATACAAATATGCATCCATGGTTCATATTGAGAACTGGGACAATTTAACTAGAAGACTGCATTGGATTATATCTAGAACATAACAGCTGACCAATCATATGGTATATATGTGGAACCTCAGCAAAAACCTTGGTGATGTTGGTCCTTCTCAAAGCTTTTCTGTTGCTTCTAGACAGGGAATCACAGTGGCAACTTCAGATCAGACTTGAGTGCATGGAGCAAGCATGGAAAGGAAGAAACACAACAGATTGGCAGAGGTTACTGGGACTGACACTGTTCAAAAAAAAGAGCAGTAGTAATCTATAATGGAAACCAATGTTTCTTTAGGACAGCATGTGCCTAATACTACTTTTGAGCTATTTACTCTTGCTTTGTTTGATTTTTCCTGGTGGTGGACATGAGCCTGCTTTCAGCATCAGTAAATCAGACTAATGTGCTAGTGAAATAATCCGTTATGAATTATCAGCAAAATTTAAAATATTCAGCTTTATCTATGCCCTTACTACTTCAAAAACAGAGTGGATGATTATATAGACATAGATATAGGTATAGATACAGATACAGATATGTAGATCTATAGATAGATAGATAGATGGAGATATATATATATATCTAGATAGACAGATCAAATATAGATATATAGATATATAGATATATAGATATATAGATATATAGATAGATATATGAAATACACTCTATAAATAAGCATTGCTAAGCTTTTTGCGCTAGAGGGCACTTTTCTTATTCTCTTATACTTCATTGAATTAGTGCAGCATAACCTGTGTGGAGTTTTCTGCAGTATTTGAATTCCAGATGCTTTCAATGTGTTGGTTGGTTTTCTGTCTTGGTTTTTTTTTTTTTTTCAACAAGTACATGATATCAATTTTAGGCAATACCTACCTGAGATAACCTTGAAGATCTTAAATTGTAGGGGGAAAAAACTGGACGATGTCCAGTCTATATCCTTTCAATGACTTTCAGGGTACTGAAGCTATTGAAACTAAACCACAACTTTAACTATTTTTGTGCTTATATTGATATGCTAGCATATACTGGCTAAAAATAAAATGCACATGACAGCTTCTAAAATATTTTGTAATGGAAAATTTAAGTATTTTTTAATATAGCCTAAAAGAGCTTAGCTTATATTTTGCAGAGTACATTGGCCACTGGGCTCAGATCATTTCATTCTGTTGAGAGAAGACCAAGGCTGACACACATATATAAGATATTTTACTATCTCCTGCAAAGAGATATGTATGCTGCTGTGTATAAATAAGTGTTCAAACAATGAACAAGTCATAGCAATTCCATTACAACATTTTATAAGCTCCTTTTTATGCACCAGATATAAACAAGGGAAGTATTTAGGTCAGAGCAATTAAGGCTACATACATATAGTCACTCACTTCTTCAATGAGAATTGTTTTAAGACAGTCTGCTCTTTATGCGATACCTTGTAGCATAAGTGGTCTTCTTTAGAAATCTGAGGACTGTGCATTGACCAATGTCCTGTTTTTCAGCCTCGGGGGCTTGATAAGCTGGAGCAGAAGTAGACAGACAAACCTAATACAACAGACACCACACCACATTCTCCTCTTGGCCTGGGGGGTTCCACACCCAGAGTTCATAGGAGATAAAACTAAAGATTCTTTCTTGCCTCATTTCCATCCTATTCATCCATTCCCTCCTTTCCGCCGCTATTGTTCAGATATCTGAAGATAAATATATATACCTGAGGAGCTAACGATGGACTCCTACACCAAAGAAAGGACTTCCAGCAAAAGTGGAGACTTTCAGGGTTATGCAGTCTTCCACTGAAAGCCTGGCATACATACCCTATGGCAAGGTTTTGACCTACTTGAGAACAGGCATTATGCCATCCAAACAGATGGGCAAAAGCGTAGACAGTCAGGAGACCATGTTTGTACATCAAGCATGGATGCTAAGAGCATGATTCTCAGCTGAAAACATTTAAATAATTGTTCATTCAGAGCTTATGCTCCTGTCACAGAAATAATGTGTCACCATTAATCAAACTTGGAGTTTAGTGTCCTTTAGGAAAGGCATTGCAATATAAGGTGGATATTATTACCTAGGAAGGATTTTGGGACTGATAGGTTACAAAAATGTTTGACTTCTAGTTCAACCTCTCCTACTAACTTCATAAATAACCTTGAGCAAATTCAGCTACACTCTTTGTTCCCTCCTCTCTTGTTTTACCAACACCAGCTTGCATACACTAAGAGCAACATCATGTGAGCAAATCACTGTGTGCAAAGCAGCTACAACAGAAATGAGTACATATCCCTATAGCTGCTTTATCATGTGACCCACTCATGAAATTTTGGTACAACAGGTACAATTCTCTGTTTGCTGACATGACAAATTTCTCATGGCTATACCTCATCTTGTTGACTTCAATATCATGTGGATTTTATTTTTTGCATATTAAAACAGTTCATTTGTAAGCAAAAGTGGACGGAACTGCAAATGGTTCCACTTTGTCACTTGCAATTTCACATGCTCCACTGATTTTCAACATTAGTACGTGAAATAAAGATAAGTGTATATAACAAATTATTCCCGACTAATGCCAACATTAATAATAGTCACTATTTATGAATTAATTTGTTCCAAAACCGTTTCAGATGAGCAAATGGAAAAGACATATGTAATGTACATATTTTTTGTAAACTAGACACATATTAAGCAGGATATAAAAAAATTAGGCACTATACAGCAACAACTGGATATATTAAAATTTGTCCTAAATGTTCCTGGCAAATGTCAACTTTTAGAAGTAATGTCTGGGTTGTTATTGGGATATAAAGTCCAAATTTATTTCTCAGTGCTTGTAGACAAGCAACTCATAAATCAAGTCTATCTTCAAAGTAAAACCTAAGCCTAAATTTGAAAAAAAAATCTAATGATACAAGACTGAGAACCTTTTCCCATGTGACTTTCATAAGGTAGTTTGTTAGCAATGCCTGAAGGTTAGATCTACTTGGTTCACTAGTCTTAGTAGCTTAAATGGGACTATTTACATAGTCCCATAGTAGGCACTGTGTAATGTCTTGCAGAGTTATTAGAGTTATTTAGCACACTTACAAGCAATCAAGTTTTTGAAGAACTACTCACATACTATCATCTTTTTTCCTTCCAATTAGATGCTGATGGAAAGGATATTATCCAAATCTACTGCAAGTTGTTCTGAAATACCTTTTAACTGTACTGGGATAAAGCCAATTCCCAAAAGCACTTATCAGAAAAACTACAGTATCTTAAATTAGTTATCATAGTAATTAATGACCTCTTCAAATAAACTGTCCATTAGCAGTTATGTTTCTAGAAAACATACACTCTTAATTTTACAACAAGTGCTGTAGGATATTTTAAAAGAAATGTACTGTAGACTCTAAGACCATTTCTAAGAAACCAACTTATCTGCCAGCTGATAGCATTGTAGCATTTTCAACATTTAGTCAAGCTTAACTCATTTGGGGGAAAGGAGTCATCCTTCAAATATATGACATGTATTTATTAGCCAATTCACAAAGGTTCCAGAGCAACAAAGCAGCAATGAGCCTTTATGATGATTAAAATGTCAAAAGAAAATGTAATCAGTCACACTGTGAATTTGCCCCAAATAATAACCACCACTGTCGTACTCATATTTCACTGTTGATGACGGAGGAGGTCCCATATGGAGGGCATGCCGCGATCTTTTCTGTGTAATATACAGTCAGGAGTCATTCTTAGGGCATCATTAAAAGCAAGGTACAGAGGGAGAAGCATAGCTGCAACAAATAGAGCTCTCAGATCACTCAGTTGTAGCACAAATAGGAATGTAGCCATGCAAACAATGCAAGCCATTAGAGGCAGCAAACTATTCCTATCCCACATCACCTTCAGCAGTGGATGACATCTTTCTCACAGCATTGCTCTAAGCACATTTTCTATTGAATGAGCTGTTCTTTTTGTCTCTCCCTCCCTGAGGCACAAAATGCCCTGCTCCATTTTCCTTGAGGTCTGTGCTTTTCACCATTTGGGTCTGTGTCTTACAGGCACAGCCTTGCTTTATATTTATACCTATGTGCAATTAAGTAGTATGAATGCAAATTTATTATTTCCATTCTCCTGAGATGATCAGTTATAAAAATATGATTTTTGATCTAGGAAGAAATGCAGTAACAATGTGAGTCCTTTGCAAGAAGGAAAGCAAGAGCCAGGGGCATGTGAAGAATGTACTCAAAATTTCCTCGAGTTAGGTATATTTTATCTTTTGATTATTGTTTCTAACATTGAAACATTGCCTTATTATGTACTTAAGTATTGCAATTACTTTAATAATGACAGGAGGCTTCAAACTGTTCCTAAACTTCACAAATAATATTAAATTGTTTTTAATAAATGATGTGCCTCTGTGAGTACTGTATAAATTTCCCTTATAAGTATGTATTTATAAACATATTCAGATTCAGGAAGATCATACATAAGTTGGAATATTTTTCATTTCTGTTCAAAGAGAACTACATATCCAGCTCCCACTGGGAAGTGGGATAACTAGAAAAGCAGAAATTATTGAAACGGTTCTTCATGCATAACATATAAAGTATTTACTTTCCTTTCTAAATATACATTAAAATGAATTTATTTTCTTTTTAAAGAAATTTCAGTCAAATTACTAGCTTGAAGCAAGCATGTCAATTTTATCAAGCATCATTAGCACCTTCCTAGGGAGCATGGCTTTGGCTCACCATGTTTGAGAAAAATCTCTCTCTAAGAAATTAAATAACACTGTAATAATAAAGCTATAATTATTTTTCAACAATTCAGAATCATAGCTGATGAACATTAAGTCAACCTTCCATGTTAACTGAAGAAGACATGAAGTTCCCGCACACCCCAAAAAACTGCAAAGGGCTCCTCCCCTACCATCTTTGGGGCTAATACAACACACTGCCTTAGAGATTTTCTAAAGCTGCCAACACGTGGGTGTTGCTGACAGGAGTTGACATCCCAGACTCAATGCAAGAATTATTATAGTCTATGTCCTTAGAGGATCTCCCACAATGAATATCTCACACTGCTGTCTTGCATTCACTTCAGGACTGTACTGTTTCACTGTGAGAAAGCACAGTGCTCCTAATATATGGAATATTTTATTACAGGCAGTTGAATAACTTTAAATATTTCTACTCCCAATACTGTGCATGACTTAGCTGAGATGCCATGGTATGTGTAGTTGGCCTGGGATGATTACAGACAAGGATTATGAATTATAGAGGGATTCCAAAATATGGAGAGTCTATGCAAGTCTCAAGATCCTCATAATTGTTAAAGTTTCCTATATGAGACATTAAACTTGTATGTGAATTTTACATTTTCATACAAATACATTCACTAACTTAATCTTCTTATCTACTGTATTTTGCTAGTAAACAGTCCTATTACCCTTTGGTACTGTTATTTATTCTTAATTATTTTCAGGTGAAAGCTTTATGCAACATGGTTGTAAAAACTACTTTCCTTTTAGTGAGATGATAACTTCTGGTGTTAAACTTTTAAATAAAATCAACTTTCACTTTTTGTTAATATACAAAATGATATCTTCAAAAAAGATTCTGTAAAATGAACAGATGTTTCTCCTCTAATGTATCTAAACAATATGTCCTAAGAAAGACTAAATACATAATTGTTTATAAAACTATTTTTGGAATTAAACTATTACAGTAAAAAAGAAGAAGGTTCAAAGTTCAAAAGATGGGCTGCAGGCTCACTTTCTGGCTGGAGTTTACAGGGCTAACACTTGCTGATCCTTAGATGTCTTCTCCAGTACCTACACTTGGATTCCTCTACATGGTGAAAAAGTTTGTTACATACAGTGAAGATTTTACACAATGACGTTTTAAAAAATATAAGATAGAAGACAGACCCTACCTCTGCTATTCTTCTGATTGGATGCTACCAACATGAAAGAAAAATATGCAGTAACTTCCTATGTACAGCTAATGCCTTCAAAAGGCATCTCTTTTTTCATTTGACTTCTGCTGTGCTCAAAGTCCTGAAAGATTGGTTGGATCACCAGTCCTAGAAATTTGGAAACATTCAAGGTCAGGTTTGCTGGGGCTCTGAGCAACTCGATCCAGTTGAAGATATCCCTGCTCACTAGGAGTTGGCCTAGGAGATCTTTAAAGGTCCCTTGCAACGCAAACTGTTTTATGATTCTATGACATATATATATGCTAGATATATATATGTATGCTAGATATATATATATGCTATGATATTTATTTATTTATTTATTTATTTATTTATGCTAGACATAGCAGAATAATTTAGCTCTATTGTTATAGCCAAATATGGTAAGGTACAGCTTCAAATCATCACAGAATCATAGAATAACAGAATCAGAAAGGCAGGGACATCTCTCCTTGTTGCTCAACTCTTGCCCTGCAAGCTGACCTTACACAGTTACAGGGACGAGGTGCTTATTCTCTGGATAACCTGTTCCAGTGTCTTAGCACCCTCTCCATAAAAGAATTTCATCTATTCAATCTAAATCTATCCACTTTCAGTTCAAAACCACTGTCCCTTGTCCTGTCACTAAAGGCCAGGTAAAAAGTCTCTTTCCACCTTTCTTATAATCCCTATTTATATATTGAAAGGATGCAATAGGATCTCCCTGGAGCCTTCTCCAGGGCTGAACAATCCCAGTTCTCTCAGTAATCTATGAGGCTATACAGCTTTTCAAGCTCTCTTCAGTTCTTGTACACATCATACGTCCCTCTCTTTGGGCTTTTTGGATATTACTGGAGAGAGGAACATAAAGATCCATGCTTCAGCTTCTTCTTTGTGCCTTACTCTCCTCAGTGATTAGTACCAGTGAATTGCTGTGGGTTTTAAAAATGTGTTATTGCCTACAGGTTGTATGATTTTGTAATTCACATTGGTCACCTTTGACTGATGAGAGGAAATGAGAAATCAAACCTGAAGAAAATTTAGTGGGTTTTTATGTTCCTTTCACAGGGACACATCACTCACCTGTTATTTGCAGATGATTTAATTCTTTCATGGAGTCTCCTGGGAGTGACACAACCAGAGTAACTTTCCAAATCCCCATCCTCTTGACATTTTATCCAGAACATAATTCCTCCATTACACTCTCTCTTCCCACTCACCTCCTTTTATTTGTCTCCATCCTATTTACCTTTCCCTTCTGCTGATACAAAAGCATTCAGCTGTAAAGGGACCTCTTAAAATTGTAACATGGATTTCTGTATTGAAGCCATACCCCGTCTCCATAAAAATAATAATAAAAAAAAAAGAAAAAAAAAAGAGGGGGGAATTAATCTGCAACAGAATGTCGGATGATTGAATCAGTGGAGCAAGGATAATCAGGAAAAATGGGAGAATTTGACAAGGCAGAAATTACTATTATCCCTTTGGACATGGGTTCACATAAGGGAATAGACTGATGAGCCCGGAGCAGCTCATCAGCTCCTTGTGTTAGTATCACAGTGAAAAATCCATTATTCCTCTTTGGCTGTAGACTGTTTTCTTTGCATACTCTCTTCTAGCTGGCTAGTCAGAGATACGTCCTAATCCTTTTCCAGACTCTTCTTAGAGTGAACTTCATCCAGTAGTTACATTCTTTGTATGTCTCTGAGGGAAACTCCACGTAGTGATAACAGCAGAAACACCAGTAGAATTTAAAATAACCTTAGTAGTTGTTTTAACTTGCAGCAGATTTAGCTGGCAACTCACCAACTTCATGTAGTTTCAGAGTGCTGTGATTATTTAGGAGAGATTCTTTCAAAAGAAGCTTAAAAGAGAGATCCAAGTATACCAATGAATCTCCACTAGGCTTTCTCCTTCAGCAAATGCCCAAGTTAATTTTGATTTGTATTTCAAAATACAACACCTATGACTCCTGGGAAGTTTAGTTGATACTTAACCCTACTACTCACAATGCACAGAGTGGGTATAGATTAAGACAGATGGTTACAAGAGAGAGGACTTTTCTATACCATCACAATGCTCATTTGTATAGCAGAATATATAAGGCCAAAGAGTTAAGAAGTAAGAATGGTGTTAGCAGATGAATAGCACGAAACATAACCTCACACTTCATAGTTGCAAAAAGCGTGTTCTACATGTGTAGAGAATAGTGTTACCTACACAGCTGCATAAACAAAACACTGACTTAACAAGAGATGCTATCATGAAGTTGAGAACACAGCTGTTGATCACTTAAGTGTAAATAAATAATTTCAGTGGAGAAAAATGTAAATCACTTGTTTGAAGGAGTAATGTAAATTGTGAAAGTATGTCACATGTCACTGTGCAGATACAAGAACAGAGGCAGTACTGCTCCAGAAGATAAAAAATGTCAATTTTTTTCATTCTTCATTGAAATAAAGGGTTTTTCTAATAACAGTTTCTGAGGGATATTCTTTTGTCCAAAAGTGTTGGTTTCTGAAATCAAAACCATTTTATATGAATGTAGATTTTTTTACTTCAACTTTGAGCAGAAATGTCACACAAGAACATTTTTGTTGAAATGCTGCAGTAACATTCTTCCAAAATAAACATTTTGGATTTCTGAAATCAAAATGTATAGCAAATAAAAAAAATATGATAAATCCAATTACCAATTGAGCATTTTAATTGACCAAGACTGAAGTACTTCTGTAAGTGTAAGATTTTAAGGGAAGGTTAAGATCTTGGTCCCTATTCATCTCACAAGGATGTTCAGATCACGGAGTTTTCTGTCTATTAGTGATGTTTTACTTCTTGCATAAGTCTACTTTTCAGGATTTTCCCTTCAAAAGACAAGGCTACTTACATGGAAAAATAAAGGTGTGTTTAACAGAACAATAAATTTCTATTATAAACTTAGGTAATGTAAAGAAAGAGCATTTATTTTCTATGTAATTTAACTTCCTTAAACCAATCTCAGAGATCTTTTGGAAGCAATAGACTTAAGAACTCTAAGGACAAATAATCTGCTTGGAATCACTTTAGTATTCCCTGGCTATTGTAAAACTATGTAGATGCATGGGTTACACACATCCATACATATTACAGCAGTAAGTGAAAATTAATTATTTTTCCAGACAATTCTACCTAAATTTGACCTTAAGTATTTTAACTGTTAGTAAGTAGAAGAAACCTACTGAAGACCTTAGAAGCTGCAAAGCTAAACCAGGTGTGTTCCATCATTTGTCAACACAGAAAGAACATTTGATTTATTTGATTTATCTTCATGCAGCATGGCAAATCTAGAGATGGTATTCTTACTTTTATGCTTCTTGAAACACAGATTCAAGTAAGTTTTTAGGCTTGTGGTGGAACACATGGTTAGATCATTCTTGTATGTATTACTAAGTTAGCACTTGCTATTCATCCATCCTTACATTGACTACAAATACTGTATTTGATAATAGATACATATGTTTGAAGGAAGGAATAAGTAGTTAACTGCTAGTGGATTTTGAGAAATGCTATAGTTGGCATAAGGTATCTCTTATTAACTCATAACATGCATTTCATCATTGCTTCCTAATTATAGACACAAAAAGGAGGTAGAGGGGAGAAAGTTTTCTGACAGTCTTTTTTACTGAATGCTAAAGTAATACAGTATATTAAGATAAAGTCATCCTTGTTTTCACAGTTTCCTCTAAATGTCTGTCACATGGTCTTTGCAGTTTCCACAGAAACACCATCTTCTCAGACTGTCTTTATGAAAAGGAAAGGTAAGTATAGTTAAAATGAACAATACACACCAAAGTTTGCAGGCGCTCCCATAGGGCAGCCTCATGCCAGTGGGATGACAGCCTCTTGGAGCCTCTGTGAATTTGGAAGTTTCAAATCCATTAGCTCTGTTCACACTCTCCAAGTTTCACCAACAGACATGAGCTACTGGCCAAACATGAATCCCCGCTTCAGCATCCCTGTAAATCTACCATTAACTGGACGTTGTAGGAGTGAACTTGAATTACTTGCACTTCTCTTGAATCACCTGAACTTCTCTTGAATCAGTGGTGTGAAAGCAGGACCTGAGTTTTTGTGGCATCCACCAGGTTACTGGGTAGGGAATATCTGGTATTCCTAATAGGTATTTATGGTTTTGGTGTGTGTGTGTATATATATATATATACACATAATATTTGTATTTATATTTATAATTTATTTTTAATGCTTTAGTTCAGTAAGTGTTTTGAATAAAATTCTGTCTCTTGCTTATTGCATCCTAATTTTGTTGTATTTTGGAAACAGATGGTTTTCAAGCAGAAGATCATAAATTTAGTTTCAGTAGAAGCTGCTTAACAACTTAATCAAAATTACTTTTAAACACCCTGTAAATGTGTATTATCTATAACTATGTCATAAACTATGTGATGTCATTCTCTGTACAAAAAATACCCTTGTTTTTTTATTTACCTAAATGATACATTTCAGAGGGTCAAATAAAATCCCAGGTGTGAAGAGACCATGTAACATTTAGATACTGAGTCAAAGAAAGGAACACCACCTCCCTTTTTCTAGAATGCATTATGTCAGAAAAAACTAACATGGATATAAATTTATACTTAAAAACTTAAGTGCCTGTCAGTGAACAAAAGAGGTTTCCTGTTGTTTAACTCATGTATGAATTGGACTGATTGTAAAATTCTATTCTTCTAGAGTGGCAATTTCCTCTATGGCTAGTCACCAGCTGCAGTTAAGTCTAGCCTAACACTTTTTTTTCAAATCCAGAAAAGTTCATTGGACAGAAGCCCAGAACCTTGAATAAGGTTGGCAGAACTTCTGACATGTTGTGTTAAACCTTTTTACAGAGTGCAGCAGTGCCACTGCCTCTGAACTGACAAAGATATTGTTCAAAAATTAGAGTTCCAGTTTCTTTCTAAATAATTGTCTGCAAAATTATGCTTCCCTTCCCAAGGATCAGGAACATGCTATCACCATAACTTCATCATATGTAAGATTCCACTTTGACAGCTTTTATGCAGAGACATATTTGTTTACAACAAAATAAATGCTTTGCACTTTGACAAAATTCAGTAAAATGAATTCTTCACATAAATGCCAGATAGTTCAGATGTAAGAATAAGCGTATTTGTTTGTATCTGTAAAGTGTATACTTTTGCCACAATCTCCAGGACATCACTATTATAAGGAAGTAAGCACTACATTTTGAAAATTAGAGTAAAAATCTCTGTTTTCAGAATTTCAACTGCAGTATATTACTTTTTCTTCATAATTTAAAGATTCCACTGGGGAAAAGGTGAGAGAGAAATATTACTCTCTAAACTGAGAAAAACTGTAGTCACAAACTGGGAAAGCATTGTTTGCAAGTTTAAGCAAAAAAATACATCTTCAGTAATTTACTCTCTGTATTCACACTAACTGTGATTTTAAGAAAAAGGGTATTAACACATTAGAAGAAATTTTGACAATGCTTACAGAATTCATGCTCAGTTGCAAAGATAAGTGATTATGATTAAGGAAAATCTGAGGCACAGCAAAAGAGCCTTACCAACAGTGTAAAAGGAGAAATAAAATGCAGCCTTCAGCTATATTAGATTTGATGGATATCCCTCAAAGAGGAGGGTGAAGTTAGAAATATTTTTTCTGGTTTCCCTTAGAAACTAGAAACAGCGTGAAAAATCACCTTACTATGAAACAGCTGAAATTAAGACTCTTTACATCAGCTCCAAGGCTATTTAATACATTAATACATAGTATTTGGTTGCTATCTGAATCTTAAAATAATCAGTATTTATAATTTTTATCTAGAAAATGGGGTCTGCATAGACGAAGGACCAATTTCAGAAGTTTGTCCTATTTCCTATATATAGATATATAAAAAACCTATCTATCTATATATTGATATCCTCTATCTCTATCTCTCTATCTCTATCTCTACCTATCTCTATCTCTATCTCTATCTCTATCTCTATCTCTATCTCTATCTCTATCTCTATCTCTATCTCTATCTCTATTATCTATCTCTCTATGTCTATGTCTATCTCTATCTCTATCTCTATAGCTATAGCTATCTATAGCTATATCTATATCATCTATTGATATAAAACAATGTGTCCAAGAGGACACAAGTTTTCCATGTGATTGTTGCAACCCTAATGCTAACAAGACTAATTTCTGATGTGGTAATAATTTTAACATGTCTATAAAAGAAAAAAAATGCATACAAATAAGTAATAAAATCAATCACCTTTGCATCACAGTAAACATGTAAACATCACCTGCTACAATAGGCACAGATATTTTCTTTAAAAAGTTTGTTTTGTGTGTGTAATTCATGTAACTCTAACAACTGATTCAAATTATTTCCAACCACTAAACTGCCAGTTGTGACTTTTTAAAATAGATTGTATTTTCTTTGGGAGGGCATATTTCAGACCCCAGTATGTATTTAGAGATCCACAGAGATTATGGATGGCAATGGAAATGTTCATTTATGATATAAATATATCAAATACATAAATATCCCTTTCATTTGGCTAAACAAACAAACAAAAACCCACCAAAACCATTACATTCTTTAGGGCAAAAAAATCTGTGCTTTGCAAGAACGCGTCTATGGCGGAACATAGAGTTCTCACATACCTCTTTTCCCTGAAAAGTTACACCAGATAATAGTATTAAGTGTCTCAATTTCCCACATATCACAGTAAAAATTACAAACCTTTCAAATTAAAAAGACTAGATATTATACTAACAGTAGCTTTGTGGAATAAACTCTAAACAATGGTTAATCTACCATAATGAAGATTTCTGTATGAAAGCCTAATTTAGCTATTTTTGGGTTGTAAGCACAACCATCAGACTTCATAAAGCACCATCTTCTTTTTGCACACCTTTGATAAAGCCAAAAGTTAGTCGCAATTTCACTGAAGGCACAGCACAACCAGAATTATAATTACTTTTTTTTTCTATAATCACAGTAATTTCTTTTCTTCTTCAGATGCAGTACTTATATTGTCCTTTGTCTCCTCTGTTTCTTTGATATTTCAGCTTCAGATTTTCAACAGAAAAAATAGGCAGTATAATAATGAGACAAAATATTTTATTCTGCTTTTTAACACTGTTTCAACAGTGCAACATGCTCACTGCAACATCCACAGAACTGAATATTCTATCTTTTATCCAAATTGTCCCTTTAATTATCTGGAATGTTATTGTTCCAATCCCATCTCCTAGTGCCAGTAAAGACAGACACAAACCAAGCTCTGTGCAGCCTTTTTTCCCCCTGTCTCACTAAATTCTTAATACTCTCAGAATTACTAGGAAGTGCAAGAGACCTTATTTCTTGAATTACACTTTTTAACTGCTAAGAAAATCAGCTAATTAATTTGATGTGTTGCAGTATCAGGCTTTACACATTCAGGGTGGAGTGGGGGGTGGAACAAGTTTTTAATAAAAATTCATTCTTGCTTCAGTGTCCAACATACATCATACTGCTCCAACCCATTTACATCATATGCTACAGTACTATTAAAAACTTGTCTGTCCCATTTCTCATGGAAATTGAAGCATCAATGCATTTTCTCACATTAGCAAGAGAGAGTGTGTTGAGAGACTTCACTCCGTACTTGCCCGGTTTAATCTCTTTAAGTACCCCCGAGTCTTGCCAGAAATAAACAACACAGTTTTGAAAGGCAACTGTTTTGATAATTTACTACCACCGTAAAACTCTGTGTAGAAAATGCAGACACAGAAAATTAAGAGGAAAAATAGGTAAAACATCAATTTTGACATTGTGTTAGTTTTGTCCTTTTAAGAAGTTATTTTGTAAGACTTAGTTGCATCTGCAACTAAAAAACTTAGAAAGCAATTCCCTTGAATGTGCAGTGGGAAAACTGATAAACTGTGTCTCACTGCCGTGCACTATGCTGACACCATGGATCACAGAAAGAATTGCAGTATTTTACAGTCTTTATGTCAATATAATACTCTATCCTTCTTAAAAGAAACAGAGGAGCCTAAACCATGCTGTGAAATAAACTGAATTTTCAATAACATAAAGGCCACTTGGAGGGTTTGAGAGCACAACAGGATGAGAAAATGCCTTATAGCCATCTTGTTTTACTTGTCTGCCTGCAAAGCCTGTAATGGAAAATTATACTCCCATTAGAATGAACATGCTGGTTCACATGTCCATTAGTACTTTTCCCCTCACCCTGTGGCTGTACTAGTTTCATCCTCTGCTCATTGACTTAATTTTAAATGATGTGCCAACAAGCCATATAAAAATGGCTATGGGAGGGTCAGTCAGTTTGAAGGGAGAGATGACATTCACCACTATGAGGAGATCTGGGGATGGACACTATTCATCTCACTGGCTGTAAAAATACTGTAACATGAAAGCTGTTCCCTCTGCACGCTTATACAACTTACACAAGGATTACTACAACCTTATACAAGGATTCAAGAAAGGATAAAGGACTGCACCACCTTGAGCTATGTGTCTGTTCTGAGGTTCACCAAGCCAGACACTGGATTTCCAAACCATCCTCTGGGGAAGGTCATGCCTCTTCCCCCCAGTGCAATGCTCTTGCTTGTGCTTACTGATTGCTTCATTTGGTCTTGATCCAGGCACTAGAATAATCCTTTCTCCAACGGACAATGACAGCAAGGGCAGCAGCTTATAGTTCTGTTCCTTTGCCTGGAATCACAGTGCATGAACTCTCTACTAGCTGGGATCGTTCCAGCTCACAAAGGGTGAGCAAGCTCAAATCTGTTCTCAGAAGGTCTCAGCTCCTGAAGCCTTAACTCCTTTTCCTTCACCTCTACACAGAAAAACACACTATCATGAAAGCTCATGACCTTAAAGTATGGTAATTATGTTTTTTTTTTAAAAAGAAAGCAGCAGTAGGAATGGCAGTGCAACTTTTTCCAATCCTCGACCTCAGCCTAATGTTTGGGATATTTTTGTGAGATATTTGAGGTTTTTTTACTGTACACTAGATAACACCACTGCAGCCTGCCATCTCAAATGCAAGCATTTGAAAGATGAGAGGAAATATTTGTATACATTTTTGTGACCATGTTTGCTTTCACCATGAAAAGTGCATTAAGAATCCTACTTTCACAATTTATTGTTGAATTTAAAAATGTAGCTTAAGTGCTATAAAGCTGTTACTAGTTTTCCTTCCAGTTTAATTTACGGAAGTTGCTCCTTGGGTTTCTCATTTCAGAAATCAACATAATTGAGCTAGTCCCCTATTCTTTATCTGGATTAACAGGATGATAACTAAGATATCAATGAAAAGAAAGAATCATCCTATAAATACAACAGTTGCTTCAGATCTCATGTCTCTGATACAGTGCAAAATATCGCAGCCTAGACCTCAGACCTTGTAAAACCTCAAAAAACCTTACCCAAATATTTGGAGATGGACTTCCTTACACCTCTCCTAAACTCACTAAAATATTTTTTTACTGGGAAACACCAGTGTGCACCATCTAGTTCTGCCTCTCAAATGTGTGTACAGTGCTGATGTCACCTTTCTAACAGAGCACAATAAACAATGCAGTGTAGCAGGAGTTACTACTACCAGCAAAATACAGTTGTCCTTCAGTGCAAATAAAGGTTTATGTACTCTGTACAGGGCAAGATTCCACAGACATTCAGATACAACCTGCATTCAAAGCATTATACACAGTTCATCTACTGGAATTCCTGAACAGAGCTGCCACAGAGAGGAATGCACTACTTACAGTAGGCTGTAAAACTTCTGATTAAAACAAATTACTCCTAATTAAGGTTAATTAGCAGCCTAGGCCTCATCTTGTGCTTTCTTTCCTGCTAAAACAATCCTCATTTGTCGTACTGAAACAGCTTTATGTCCCACTACTGTGAGGGGAGCTCCAGGTGTACTTTTCCAGAATAATAAGCACCAGTCAGAGATGATGAGCCAGTCCATTTGGTTTCATTAAGATCATGTGAACAACTTTAAAATGAACTACTCTACAATAGCAACTGTAGTTAGCTCCCCAATTTAATATCTTACCTCCAGAAACATTAATTAGCCATATCACACATTTACATTCTGAATGAGGTATGGTGAGTATATGCTTTTTCAAAATGGCCATGTAACAAATTTAAGTGAAGTAGGAATCACAGATAAGACTTTTTCCTGTAAGTATGCTCATTATATAAAGGACGGAAATAATAATTTTTTTTAAAAACCTGCCTATTTCCCAATTGCATTAGCCCCACATAGCCTTAAATTGGAAAAATAAAAATATAGTTTTTTAAATGCTTCTTTTTGGGATAAGATACCAAAATTTGAATTTTTGGATGAAAATTCTTCGAGATTGGTTTCAAAATAGTCTGAATCTAATATCATCTCATCCATGATTTCACTGTATAGAAACAAAATACAAATTCAGCATTTAATGAGCTCTGCCTTGTAGTTTATGTATCAATGTATTAGGCACATGAAGTTCAGGAACATCACATACCTTCTAGCATTCACAGAAAAACAATGTTAACAATTAATATCCAGACATATCCCACCTTTTCTTTTTTTTCTAACAGTACTAGTCAGCATTTTTTTTAAAGTAGAATTTATATGGATTGAGACATTCAGACTCACCAAGTGCTGAAATTTAATGCAAATAAAAGACTGCCATATGAGAACTATAGTCCTTGTTTATTATTTTCTATAATATAATTTCTTACAAAAAGGAATGAGGACTTACTGACAAGTATTTATCAGTACCACACAAAACCTTTTCTCACTCACATGTAGCTGTGTCAACCCAAATAAAAGCAGGCACTTGATGAAAATGGTCTTACATTATATTTTTATGTTATTAATATGAACTCTATTTTTCAGTTTAGCCATTTACACATGCATCTTTTAACACTAAACATGCATATTGGGGCACCTATTGTCTTATTACAATGTTCATACTTGAAAATTGATATTTCAAAATTACAAGGTAAGTCATATACCACAGGGAAAAGTGAGAGGAGTAGTTATGATGTTAAAAATTTTTACAGGAGAAAAAGAAATAAAACATTTTCTAAGCACAAGGGAAAAAAAGTTTGTCTGAATAGCAAAACTCCCAAAGCTATTGTAATGTTTTTACACCAGACAAACAGTGAATGTTGCTAAAACAAAACACAAGGGAAGGCCATTTGTAATACTGATTTGATATGACACATACATGTACACAGAAAATCACAAAAAAAACTACAGAAAAAAACCCCTGTGTTTGTAACTAATATAATGATCCTTGAAGGTCAACCATTTTAGTACCATGCTATAGTACCTTCTTCAAAGGAGAAGACAAGAGAAACATGGCTATAGATACAGCTCATGTAAGTATGCATGATTTAGAACTAAATATTAATGAAAAAATAAACAAATGAAGTGTACTATACTTACTGAGGTTTTCTACCACCATCAAAATCCCCCAAACAACAAAACAACATCATATTACCTTTATACTGTATATAGTTATTAGTCCATAATTATTTAAAAATGTATTTCCATACATAATCAGGGCATATGTTCTTTTAAATGTTCTAAATACTAGTGTTACACACAGAGGCACTACATGCCAAAGCTACTGAAATTTTATAATAATTATGCATGAGTATCTACATTGTTTCAAAATTTGGCTAAACATTAAGGTTTTTTAGAATATTTAAAGTAAGGTTTTTTTAAAGTAAATTTTCTAAAGAGCAAAAAATGGTCTCTAAGAGAATCAATCTTCCCCCATAATTCTACAATGAACAACTATTAATTGATGCTACACAGAAAGCATAAAAAAATTTCTTCTCTTACCTATCCAATCCCTTCTCCCAATATAGTATGCCACACAATATTGATAGGAAGACTATTTCATGTCCCCCCCCAAATGAAGACACATAGTAACAGCTACTTCCTATTAAGAGACAGATACATCATCACATGTATGAGGCTTCTCTGAGGCGTTCCATGTAGGTATTGAGATAAATACTACATTCATCTATCAATATGGACTTGAGAGGTAGCTTGTGTATATAAACCAAGAATCTATGGCAGCTATGGAAGATAGTTCTCTCACATGCTCCCTTCTGAACTCTACGAAGCAAGTAAGTGAGAAACATAAAAAAAACCTAGTATAATATTGAAAAGAAGGAAACAAGGAAAGACATATAAAAACAAAAAGCAGAATTTTTAAATAAATACACAGTCTTAAAATAAACACCAGTGGGTATTAAAAATAAACTAGAGCATGACTGAAGTTGGGATAATGGGCTGATTGTTGTGACAATGCTGTTAAAAATGCTGCTACAGACACAGTTAATTTTTTTGTCTAACAGTTAATTTTTTTTTTGTCTAAGTGAAAGCAAAGGGGATGTAGGCAGACTACCAAAACAAATTCATGTTTCTTTTCATTAAAATATAACATGGTAGGTGACTCCATGTAGTCTAATCTAGCAAAGCGGCAAATAAAACCACAATTTATTTAAAAGTGCATTTTTTCATTTGCATTTCAAGAAATACAAGCAATTAATATTTCATGCTGAAACTGAACTCAGGACATACCAAAGTGATATGAACACAGTGAAAGCATTACAGCATCTTAGTAGTAATAGTATGTCTAAGTTACTCACAATGACACAATTGCAGGTACATTTTCCTGAACTCAAGTAGTATAAAGGCATAGAGCAATCACATCCTGAAATAATGTGTTCAGTGAAGCACTGATTTCCAAGGATCTATAAAATCCCTAATCACATGCAATCCCTAGTAATGTCTCCCAATAATTTATCTATGTGTTTATTAGTTACTATCAACTACCACAAAAAGTTTATTTGGAGGGGAAAAAACCCTCCATGGTTTTCAGGGTAGTCTAAATATTACATGTTACTAAATACGACTGGAAGCACAACTTTAAATAGAAATTTATCTCAGTCTGGAAACAAAACCAAAGCGTTACCTGCAATGAAGTCCTACCCTCGAATATACTGTCTTGGCAAGTCCTTGATTAAGAGAAAGCAGTGCCGTTTTGGCACAGCCACAGATTTCACCTAGCCTGTCAGGAAGAAAAACTGGTCTTCAGAAGGAACCTCTCCACCTACACTACAAGAATTGTGTCCTTCCACTCCGTGATGGTAGATCTGAAGGACAGATGCAGTTCACTGCCAGTAGTTCCTGCCTAATTATTTGTGACGAAAAGCCAGCAATCCTGCTCTGGGTATCCCTGGGCAGTGACTCACGGCATCGCAGGAACAGCTGCTGACAACAAAACGTTGAAAGGAGATCTATCTAAATCACAGTGCACTGGAACCCCACAGCTGAATTGTGCCCTACTGGCACAGTCACTCTTTCCAGGTGTTTCATACAATCTACAGAAATGTCTGACTAGTACAATGGCTGGACTTAACATGCCCATGGCCAGCTCTAAAACCCTGGCTTCAGGTGCTGTCAATACCTCCAACAGATCTGAGCTGTTGAAGAAGACAACATTCTTCTTTCAGTGAAGGAACTTCAAGCTATGATTAGGACAGTTTGGAGAAGAAAAAAAGTACCTTTCCCAAAGGATCCACCTGAGCACTTATGCAACAGGGAAACTAGACAGGTTCTCTTGTCTGCAGTTGCTGGTGCAGCCTAACTACACATGACTGAGAGCTTAGTTTGATGGAAATCTGCCTGGGAAGTTATGAAATCAGGCTTTTCCAGTAAAGGACTGTCCATTCCACCAGGAGGAATTTCTACCAGGTGCCGAAAGTTACCTTCCTTAAAAGAAATAATAAATCAATCCTGAAGCACAGGACAAACACCACTCAGGAACAGACTGGGGTCACAGTCACAAGGCAACTTGAAAAGACAGATGAAGAACGGACTGTAGCACAGAAATCTTGGTAAAGTCTTCACTTACAGGAACAATCATGTTAAGTGACTCCATATTTCATCCGCATCCATCCCATTCTAGCCTATTTACTTTTCATTCATATTATATGAAAGTAGTTGTGAATAATCTTTTTTTTACATTGTACAACGTTTGAAATCAGAGGCATTAACACAGTGCTTACCTTAGGCAGAAAGTGACAGAATTTCAAAGTAAAGGTTACATTTGAAAAACCTGCCTTTCATTAGGATAATCTCCTTTTAAAGCTACAGTTAGTGCATGGATGTACGTCTTCAGTTATGTTATGTGTCTTTGGAAAGATTAACCTCTCCATTTCTTCTGCTTTAACAATCAGAGTAACTAAATTATTGCCACTGCAAAATCAGTCCTTATTAGTCTTCACTCATAACATGGTTTCAAGATATAAAGCATTTTTATTTTTTATGTATTTCAAATGAGTCCTGGCAGCACCTGATAAACAGAGATGTAAAGTTTTTTCGTTTTTTTCCCCCAAATTATTCAATAACAAATAGTTTGCTGAATAATGTATTTGAAAAACAATATTCAACCATCTCTAAGTATTAATAAGATGTATTTTCTTCATCAACACGTTTTATATTGAGGAGGCATAATGAGTTAAAAATAGGCATTTCAAAGGTGTTTGTATTTTTCTTTAAAAAAATAAAGGAGCAAGCTAGGTTTTGCCCAGGAACACACCAGGATTTCAGTCATGCCATTTAATATAGTGAAGGAAAATATGTACAAGGGACTGTGTACATCAACAATCTGTATCTCTTCAGACAAGGAGGACTCTGGGGAAATTATGTTATGTCAAACTGACCCCTGCTGACCACCAGTTCAATAAGTTACACCCTCCAGATCATTAATCCTTGAGAAATACTTTATCCATACAAGCATGCTTTTCAGTCTTGGGGGAATATGACAGAAGCTACATTGAGGAAGCCTCTCATTTTAACAGCATCTTTAATTATATTTTATGTATCTATTAAAAGACAATGAGGGACAGGAAGAGAAAGGATCTATCCTCTTAATTGTTTAATGGTAAATATTACAGCCTTCAGACACTGCACAAAATATCTGTTACTAATGATCCTTCAGTTCAATTATTGATTTTCTATTCAACACCATTTATAAAAAGAAGTTCACAGATCTTTAGAAATAAAAACAAATCACAGTCAGTATATCTTGGTGTTTTGTTTCAGGGAAGCATTATAACTAAAGTGGAATGGGTTAAGGAAACTATGACTAGTGTTATATCACCAAGCTGTGAGAATAATTATTTTGGCCCTACACCATCTTGCTTCAGATGGATACAGAATTACATTTCTTCTGGATTTTCTTTTAAAACAAAATATCTACGAGATTTGGCATGCAGTTGTCATAATGTGGCTTTTAGTGTTCATAAGTGTTAATAAATATTGCTGTACTGAAGAACTATAAAGAATTTACTATCTTTCTCAAGCTACATGAACTCTTTTTATAACAAAGGACAGTATCAATTTAAATTTTTCAATAAGAGAAGAAAGCTGTATATCTCATGACACACATAAAGAGTAAACATGTGTTTCTGCCAGCTGTTCTTTTGCTAATGATTCTTTTTTTCTTCCTCCTACTATGCTTAAGTCCTAATACACATGGAGAGTTTTGTTTGATTACTCATGGTTGTCTGCCTTTCTAATATTAAGTCCTTTCCTTTTCAGTGAACATCTATGCTGAGATAGTTGAACATACTCTACCTATCAAATTTTTATTACTCACATGTTTGGACAAGTAAAACTGGAGGCAATCTATTCTGATTCAATATAAAAAACCCAAAGACATCTGAAAAAAATTACAAAATACAGATGAGTGATAATTCACATACACTAATTAATTACATTCTAATTAAACTTGAAGTTCGTTTGAGATTTTTTTTTTTTTGCTTGTTCTTTTGAGATTTTTTATTTGTTTGCAAGCAAAACACAAATCTGATCATTGCCTGTTTTAAGACACCATTTCATAACTGTCCCTTAGAATGTGTCTGAACTTTTTTTCCTCTGGACAATGGAATATTGATGAGGAAGTTCCATAATACTCACAGAACCACAGTAGAAGCTGAGTTGGAAGGACCCACAAGGATTGAGTCCAAGTCCTGCACTGGACTATCCCCAAGGGTCACATCACATGCCCAATACTATTGTCCAAACATTTCTTGAACTGTCAGGCTGGTGCTGTGACCACTTCCCTGGGGACCCAGAGTTCCACGGCCCAGCCACCCTCTGGATGAAAAACCTTTTCCTGATATCCAGCCTAAACATCCCTGATACAACTTCAGGCCATTTCCTCAAGTCCTGTCACTGGTCACCACAGAGAAAAGATCAGTGTCAGCCCCTCCTCTTCCCCTCACAAGGAAGTTGCAACTGCAATGAGGTCTCCCTTCAGTCTCCTCTTGTCCAGGCTGAACAGACCAAGTTACCTCAGCTGCTTCTCACGACACTTCCTCTCTTTGAGGATTCTTGGATGAATCCCATCAGACCCCACACATTTGTAGGGATCCAGTTTAAACAGCAGATCCCACACAATTTCAGGGTCGACTGGGAGTAGATCATTCTCACAGTCAGGGTCCTCCACTTCAGAGCACTGAGGCCCCCTTGATCCATCATCTGTGTTGAAAACAGAGGCAAAGAATGCATTAAACACCTCTGCCTCGTCCATGCCCTTGTTTGTGAGGTGACCAACTTCATCCTGGGACGATGTTATTTTTACACTGTCTATTGCCATTGATATATTTGAAATAAACTCTTTTTATTGTCCCACATAGTTCTGACCAATTTCAACTCCAATTGAGTTTTGACCACAAGAATTTTCTCCCTACAGTGGCAAGAACCATCGCTGTATTTTTCCCATATCATTTGACCTTTTTTGTGTGTGTTTGGTCCATTTTCCTTTATTCAAATTGAACAATCCTTACAGATAAAGCAACATATCTAATAAGTTTGGTGACTATATCAATTTTGATATTTGACAGAATTTTAATAGATGAAGGTATGGAGGATGGAAAGGACACAAGTCCTTTACTTCCCAGTCCTTTACAAGCATTTACTTCCCAGCCTCAGATCTATATTGTGAGCTCTCACTGCGTTTAGTTGGTACCTGTATTGGCTCCAGAAATACAAGGCAATCTCACTGTATGGTACTATTACTGTTTCTGAGAGGTTTGAGGGAGGTGAGAGCCAAGATCATTGCAGGTTCCTAAGTTTGTGCTGCTCCAGTGTTCATAATGGCTTTTGGCACATCTAAGATACAGCAGGAAATACCGGGCTCCCCTAGGTAGCAGAGCTGTCCAGAGCTGAAGTACAAGAGTTTGCAACTCCATTTTTCCTCCTCCTGATGCACTTCCCCACATTACTGCCAAAGATGCTAAGGCAAAAGAATATTCCACTGAGGCCTCTTTGTGGTTAAAAGCTGTTTGCAAATCTAAAGGGCAGAGTAAAGATAAGTGTGACACTAAAAATAACAGAAAGATAGTGAGCTCTTGATTCAAATCTTTGGCCAAATGGTAGAATTGCTAATTACAATATTCTCCAATTGACTGTAATCTGTATTCATTCAATCCTGCTGTACTTTCCAGGATATCTCAGAAATGTGACAGGTTGCTCAAAAGAGATCTTGGATCACACCCTAAAGCAGATCATTACACATGCAATACAACTGAACTTTGTATCAAATATGACATCTAAATCTCAGTAAATTTCATCACTACCTGGACCAGAAGTTGGAACAGTTTGGCTTTGAAAAGCTGCATGCTACTTAACTCAGAATACAGAAGTGTTTACAGAAACAGAACACCCAGCAGCCTTTAATGTTTATTTCTCTTTCTTGCTCTGCTTATTCATTTATTTCTTACAACCATACAATATATACAATGTATAATAGCATTAAAAACTGGTATGTGAATAGAAATTCTCCCTCCTTCTGTAAAAATGAAGATTGATATCTGTATCTAAAAAAAAAAAACAAAAAAAAAACCAAACCACTCTAAACTACAGATTGTACTTACAATGTATTTTCCTTCACTTTAAACTGTAATTTAAGGATATATCAGATACAACCATGCATTTCTATCAGGATGGAAAACTAGGAACTCTAAGTTTGCTTTGAGATCTCTTTCAAGAAAGAAACTGTTATGTTCAAATTTCCCTTCCTGTTCTGAGTGTCCACAAGAAGGACACCAAAACTGGGAGACTCCACTAAATGGCTGAATATGAATGATTTTGCTGTCAAAGAGGAAATGAACTTGTGTCCCAGAATCAGAAGAAATACTTCTGATTCTCTAAGCTCTAAGCATCTCTTGTACACACAGCAAGCGTTTTCAGACACAGTTTTTATTTAAACCTTCCCACCCACACTCATTCTTGATATTATTGGTGAGAAGTGTCTTAAGCACATAGTGAAATTACCCACCAGTAAATCAAGTTGCAGCCTGATAATACCAGATATTGAGATGCAGATTGAATGCAACAGAAAACAAACCCTTAAATTGGGATAGAACAACATAACAGACTACTTAACTAGGAGGAAAAAACCCCAAACCAATGAAATCCCCCCACAGAATTTCTCTTGTGCATCTAAACGTGAAAGTAGTTGCTTGATTCATAATGCATTTATCTTCCATAAAGAATTATGTTTCTTGACTTCTTTCTCTCTCAAACTACAGTACTAGCAAGATAGCTATCTGAATCACTAAACATTCTACAGGGGAGTCAGTGGGAGCTGACTTTTAAGCATACCATGATACAGAACTCTGCTTACTTGTGATGTTCTACATCTTTGAGTTCCATTTGAAATTATTTCTCAATTTTGAAAGGAGTTCTCCACAAATTTCTGTGATTTTACTACTTCCCTTCAAATCTACTGATTCAATTGTTTTGTTATAGTAAGAATAAAAACTTGCGCAAAGGTTGATGTGTGAATATGTGGACTACTGTTGTGATCAATATTGTCTTCTGCCAATCAACACTGACAAGTTAAATTCCTCTTGCTATCTTGACCCACTGTTCCACCTTAACAGCACATCTTTGTTGTAGAAACCATCTCCATGTTCTCCACATAGCATTAGTAGATGTCAGTAGTATCCCTAAATTTGACAGCAAATACTAATGTGTTTTTTAAAAACTCCACAGGGCACAATGAACTAACATTACTAAGTGAGAGTTTTAAAATACTTTAAAAATATTTTCTTTGTGTTTTTTTAATTAAAATTTTGTAGTTTTCCTGTATGTCATATTATGAGCTGGATTCCCTACTGTAACTCTCTTTGTGAGCAAACCCTAACAGCTGTGCAAACATCAGCTTCAAGGTACAGGCACAATGCCAAACAGAAAGTTACCAAATAGATGAAAACATCATGTCTTCATTGAAATTGTTACTTACAAGCAAATTCTAAGGTACGCACATGAACAGTACCACCTCAGCTGTTTAGAGTCCAAAGTGATTGCTTAGACTTGAGAAGAGAAGGCTCTGGGGGGATCTTACCAATGTGTATAAATACTGAAGGAGAATGTGAAAAGGAGATGGAACCAGACTGCCCTCAGCAATGCACAGTCAGTGGACAAGGGGCACAAGGTGGAATACAAAAAAATTCATTTTAAATGTAAAAGGAGAGCTATTTTATTGCAATGGTGATCGAACACTGGAACCATTTGTTGAGAGCAGTTAAGGAGTGTCTGACCCTGATGATACTCAAAACTCAACTGAACATGGCCCTATGTAACCTAGAGTGATTGAACTACATTGTCATCATTATCATCAACTATTCCATGCTTTTTGATCTCAAGTACAAAATGAATCCTGTTTACCATAATCAGTCCTTACTTTTATTGAAAAAAAAAAATTCTAGGAATCAAACACAGGTAATCACAAAATGTTGAACTGGAATTCAAAAAGCTCAGTCTTCAGAAATCAAGTACCGAGTTTTACAGAAAAGCAAAAATCATCGATTTTATAGATGTTGTGGTTTTCTACAGGCTTTTTGTAGTGAAACAGGTGCAGTATAAGGAAATAAAGACAGCCATTTATACTGAATAAAACTCACCTGCAAATGTTATGATCTGCTTTAAGTATGAAAGAATTACTGCAGCATACCCATTTCATTTATCAGTGGGAGGAATATACCAATACACACAAAATACTCAAACCATAGCGGAGCCAACAACTGACAAAACTGCCATTCTATTCACCCATAAAATGAAACAATTTACAGTCCTGAACAGCTCATCACAGTAAAGGATGGATACACATTCTAGGTTAGCTACTGGTGAACAAAATCAGCACAGGCACAGAAAAATTCTACAGTCACATTTCAGTGTTGCAGCTGTGAGTAGGGATCAGACTAACATCAGCAATATCTTAAAAATTGAAATCTTCCTGAACAGTCTCTCAGTAACAGGCTGCTTGCTGCTTTTTTAAATTCTTTTTAAATTAGGTGGGCATATATAGGACATCAGAATGGTGCAGCCATTCAAAATATTTCCCCCTACAAGTTGCTTACATGAACTGAGACTATCTGACTGCAACAATCCTTTTGTATTTAAGACGGTCTTAAAAGAAATTCTCAGGGTTTTCCTTGCCTAGCCTGTAATCTATTCCACTTTAAAACTTTTATATCTAACACATTTAGAGGAAAGGAATTACATCAATCTTTTCAAGTCCAAACATATGGTCAGGCAAAACTGCCAATAACATCAATACGTTCTCAGAATGTGATAAATATTATGCAGTCAATGCAGTTTCTCGACTAAGTGTAAGCGGTTGATTTATCTGCAAAACTGATGTACCAGGATGTAGCGGCCCAAGGCTTGCTGCCTGGGGCTGCTTGTGAGAAAATCCTTCTTTCCCATGGGAGGTATGAAAAACAGTAAGATAAGCACCTCTTGTTGTCATCCTTGTACGATATGTTTTGGATTAGGGTGGTGTAGAACCTAGCCAGTCATATACCTGGGTTCCTACTATATAAAAGGACAATACAATAAACAGGGCTTGCTGGCTGGCTCTTGGATCTCTGCGAACCAAGGTGTGTGCTGTCTCATTTCGCCAATTGCTGCTACACCAGGAAATGTCAATTAAAAACCAAGAAATAAAACAATCATTCACTGCATACAGACATGTTTTTTAAAAGTGGCAATGTGAAACATTTTCCAAGGAAGAAACTTGGTTAGATTTACACACAATATTAATGAGCAAGGTCAGATATTGTCTGAGCCTCCCTCTTCTTCTTCCCCCACCCAAACCCAAATTTTCTATATTTCAGCATTCATCAGTAATGAAGACTGTCACATACACTCCTCATACCACAAATACGAACTGACAGGACTAGCACTATCTACTGATACACTTCCATTCTGTGTTGCATTTGACATGGCTTGACTTTCTTTTAATGCCTTCCTGTTCCTAGTGGGATGAGAGGGACCTAATGGAATTTTTTTTTAAATCACATCATAAATAGAAATGGACAAGAAAGATTTAAGTAGCTTTTGGAGCAGTAGAGTGCTACGCAAATTCCCTGTCTTAAATGAAGCAGTTCCCAAACTCATGTTTACTTCTTATCACAGAAGAAATATCTAACATAATTATATAGAAATTATTAACTATACAACAAGAAATAAGATTTTAATGCTATTTCCAGAAAACTACAACTAAAGAAAAACTATGCAAATTAAGCCAGTTAATTTCAATTAAAAAACTGAAACCTTAAGCTAATTTTAAATGAAGAGTAGATTTCTAATGAGAATTCTTAAATGGGGCACAGAAGAACTGAAGGACATACACTCTTCCTGATTCCCAACTTACTAGGGGATAAGTGTTAGAACATCAACTGGAAAGAAATCAACTTTGAGAATAAAAAAAACAGTTATTCAAAGCTCTTATTCCAACACGTCATTCACACACTGGAAAAGATAAGAAAGAAGGGTAATAGCTGAGACTCTGAAGCAGTTAAAGCTGAGTTAGTTGATCAGAAAATTTTAATTGACAAATATGATTTAGAATTATAAAAGGAAGGCATAAGGTAAGTTTAATTTCTATGAAAAAAGCAAATGACAACAAACCCCAAAACATCAAATGTTTCATAGTTAGGAAAAAATCTTAAGTGTCTTCCATTGTTTAGCAAAACTCTACTGTATACACAAAAGTTCAGGCTTATTTACCATTGTTTTATGAAATCCTGTTTTATACTATGAACAATATCTCTTTCTAACATAAGATACAGAACAATTCAAATAGGGAGGAGGGGGAGAAAAAAAGGAGAGAAAGTCACATCTGATAAAATTATGGGTCTAGTGAGCGTTGATAGGATAAAAGGGATCGATGCATTTTCCATTTCTTAATTAAAGGCCTCCTTGAAGAATAAGATATAAATCAGGAATATTTGCACAAGTGTCATTTGCAACTGCAGAGGGGGACAGCTATTTCTTTTAAAATCCACACCGGCATCATCAAAATCAGCACAAGCCACTGGAGTGGCACATATTGCTCTCACACACATATGATCAACCCTCACATCCCATTTAGAAGGCAGAACATTGGATCAAGCTGAATTCTTACCTGTGAGCCATAAAGCATATAAGTGACTTGGATGTCTGCTTCTGAGTTTGTCAGTACAATTCATAGTTAGGGAGAGGAAAGGGGAGAGGAATGCAAAGCCAGCATATGACATACTTGCATTAATTACTTCATCTGCAGTGCAGTTTGCACTGTTTTTATCTCACAGTAGCCAGGAAGCTTCACCGCTCATTCTGCACTTTCGCTGTTAACCTACACTCTTCAGACTGAAAGGACCCACACCTTAGTTCAGAGTTAGTGTGACTAGACTGGAATGGACTACTTGGTCAGAGTTTCTCTCAATGGTGTTAGAAACACGGACTAAACCTCTCACATTCCAAACCTGTTACTAATTCACCAGGAAAGAAGTATTATCATGAAGCATGAAAAAGTTCTTGATTAAATGAAATCAAATCTGAACAGAGAAGAATGAAAGGCATTGTACTACACTGCCTTTTCTGACCACCACCAGCACCTCCTGCCTCCATAAGCCTGAATTTCTAAGGTCTGTCTGGTTCTATCAGCACCGTATTAATACCCATTCTGATGGTTAAAACACGTCCTCATTCAGATCAGAGAGATACACTCACAATAATTTATCTCTATTATTTGTTTGGTAGCTCTTCTCTAAATAGATCTACATCACAGTTCCTGGTTGTAGTTAACTTTGTTCTGACTTCTACACACATAACCTTCTCAGCTAAGTCACTAAACTGGACATGGTTAGCATGTTAATACTGGTGGGGGAGTAGTAATGACATGTGTGAAACACATTGGCAGTTATAAGTTGCATCATTTTTACAGGACTTGGTAACTACGATAACAATAGGTATCCTTAATCTCTGAAGCATTCATGATCTGCTTTCCTGTTTGTCAGTGTACATCACTCTAAAAGTTTAGAAAATTAGATTTCAAGGGTCATAGCAACTTCAAGATAAAAATTGCTAGTGACAGGAAGAAACGTTAAAGGAAGCAACAACATGAATGATAATTTGTGATACAGTTGGAATGCATTAAAGAACATGGTAGGAAGTGAGGAAACTCATGCACCTGTCAAAAACTGCTCAGCATTGAGTACCATGAACTTGCATATTGCAGAGCATCTCCCATGTAGCTTTTTGCTTTCAGCCAGCATAACATAACTTGAATAAGATTAAACATTTAGTATTTTTGCTATATAGGACTTCAGAAGCTATGCAAATATTATGTCAAAATGTATTAATTTCAGAAGGCAACAGAAGAACCATGTTGTAATTTGTGTCATTTCAGTGTTGCAAGGAAGATGGAATTCTCTTGTGTAAAATCTCCAGTTGCTTCAACAAACAATACTGAACTTCTGTATCATTTGTTTTGACAAGTTCTGGCCATGATGATCTATGTTTCACTGTTGACAGATAGACTTAGTGCTTCTAAACCACAGTGAAAACCAAGCTATATTTAAATGTTCAGGAAGAAGGGAAATAGAGCACTCTATATTGCATGCCAAATAGAATGATAATCAGAATAATTTCAGTGTTAGAGAAATGAAATTAAGCTGCACTCCACTGCCTAAAAACTTATCAAAACTAGATGTCTTAGGGAACCAAAACTATCAGGCAATCTTAACAACGCATACTGCCACCCACTCCATCTTTAATAAGGTGAAATGGTGGGGCCAAACCTTGAACCCTGTGTCCAGTTCTGGGACCCCCACTACAAAACAGACATTGAGGTGTTGAAGAGATGCTGCCAGAGAAGGGCAGAGGAGCTGGTGAAGTGTCTGGAGCACAAGTCCTATGAAGAGTGGCTGAGGGAGCTGGGGGTGTTTCAGGCTGGAGAAAAGGAGGTTCAGGAGAGACCTTATTGCTCTCTACAACTACCTGTAGCCAGGTGGGGGTTAGCCTCTTCTCCCAAATAACAAGGGACAAAAGTAAATGGCCTCAAATACCAGGGGAGGTTCAGGTTGGATATTTAAAAAAAAAAAACTCCTCACCAAAAGGGTTATGAAGCACTGAAACAGGCTGTCCAGGGAAGTGGTCAAGTCACCATCCCAGAGGTATTTAACAGATATGTAGATGTGGTACTTAGGGACACAGTTTAGTGGTGGACTTGGCAGTGCTGGTTGAGTGGTTGGACTCAATGACCTAAACAGTCTTTTCTAAATGATTCTATAACTTTATGATACAATATTTTATCTTTAACCAACTTTTTTTAGTTGTTGAGGATGCAGTACCAATTTCTCATAATAAAACTTCTTAGGTCTTCTTAAGTTCAGATGAAAAGTGTCTGACTAAGGGCCATGAGCTGGGACTTTCACCCCCTGGGTGCCACAAGAGCTTATCTGTTTAAACTTATGCATAAACCAAGGCGTGTGTGTGTGCTCTCCTGATAGCCCTGGAATCCCCCTGGTGCCAAGGGGACACACGGAAAGGGCTGATAAGCATCCTCCATAAGGTCCAGAAGGGAAGGATGTAAGAGATAAACTGAAATTTGTGACTGACAGACAAATAGTATTTTACTCACTATAAAAGACAGCTGTATCTTCCCTTTACCAGAGGAATCTTCCATATACTCTCTGAAGTGTATGGAAAGGTTTCTCTCCAGGATTCCGAGATGTCGGATTCCTGTATTTTCTTCTCTCCTTGGAGTTGAGTGATAAAGGGAACCGCCTGTACACCTTTTCTAATTGGTAAGTTACATCAGCTTCCTAATTCTACATTTCCTTGGCTAGCTATAATATAGGTACCTTTTATTGTGCACTGAAATTACTAGTAACTTTCTTTGTGTTATTCCATGTAGTAATAACCTGTTAAAGTTGTAGTTTCCTATGTGTTTTCCTGTGTCTATGCAATAAACCTGTCATATTGTAATAGACCTGATCTCCATCAATAACGAACAAGGGAGGTAATGGAGTTTCTGGGGTGAGGGCCACTCTAATAGAATTGAAATGCGAGAGACACCATGAGGTGTCTCTCACATTCATAACAGGCCAATCTGATTTGCTTTTATTAAACTGAGGTTTTGATTTTATGTTGACAGCCATGGCATACACAGCACAGTCTGTTGACCATTTTTCTTTTCCACAGCCAAAGATTCTGCTGTGGAAAGAAGTCTGTTGTTCTAGTAGGAATGAGCAGATGACTAAAATACTACTGTATTTGAGGAAGAACACTGTGTACATTTCTTGATCCAAGTGAAAAAGACAGACAAAACCAGACTGTAATTAAATATGTTCATAGCTAAACAGCTGTGTCCACAGCCATTCTGATGAGGGACATAATTTAAGATATTACTGTGCATACAGGTAAACATATATAAATATACATGGTCCTTGAAAAAACCCTCCCATAGTTAAAGTACAAACAACAGTAAACAAGAGGACTCCAGTAAAAAGCCTCAGGTAAAATGCTACTTGTTTCGATTTTGAACTCTACTGAGTGTCCTCAGATCACTGATACGTAAAAAACTGTGCTAGAAAAGCTAGAAAAGCTACCTCACAGGATCTGAGGAACAAATTACCATACCTATAAGTCCAATGTGGTATTTTGTTTATTATGTCTTTTTATATTATCTTGTTAAAGTAAGAAAGGCAGACAGAGACAAAACAGTTCACTTTCTTCCTATTACAAATTTTGTGTGGATAGACTAAAACTAGAATAGTTTAGACAAACTACACATCTCATTGCTTTAATGTAATACACAACAGGGAAAGAATGGAGGAGTTTTTCACTGAAATAGACAATTTGCATTCCCCTGACCTTGGAGATCTGACACTTTCTACAGTTGTGCAAATGCACCTAATCTTCACATTAACACAGAGGGGAAAAATAAAATTTATTTAGCCACCAAACCTAAAACTTCCTGTTTTCTTCTCACTATCCCACAAACCATGGGAGAAGTTTCTTAAGGATGGTTTTCTTCAGCAAAAAGGTATCTGCTTTAATAAGACTTGAAAATACTGTATCACTGCAACAATCAGGATACCATTTGATTCTTTAAATTTTAATGTATTAATGTAGGTTTGGGGTAAAAGCATACACTGATTTAATTAAAAACCTAAACAAAACAACGGGGACTTCTAAGAGTAAAACAGTCCCAAAGGGAAATCAAAAGTCTTCAGAATTGCCTCATGTACCAAAAGGAAGCTAAACAAAAAAAGCAAAACCAAAACCATGTAGACATGTACTCACAAAGGCATCTGACCTCCTGATAACACACCTAGCATGCTGCCTAGCATTAACAACCTTTGAAGAGGTAGGTTTCAGGAAGATAGCAAACATACCACTTCTGGAGAGAAAGTTTCTTCATCAGAACTGAGGACTCTAACAGAAGTCAACAGAAACATCTTCAACTGCCTAGTTTTACATGGCCAAAACAAAAATAAATAATCCCACATGGAGAAGTCTTGGGATTATTAGCCCATTACTTAGCACAACGAGGAAGCACAACAAAAATGCTGCCAAGAACTCTCTTCAACATTTTTTACGTTATTTTCACTGGACTCTTGCGTACTACCTAGCATTGTTGCAAACCTGCAATTCGATGTTAGTCTTTCTCTTCTATTTTTGAAGTTCAACTTCTTTAACAATATATTAGCTGTGAATCAACCTACTGCTCTCAGTAGCAGCATGCAGGGTGTTGTCAAAATACAAATCATAGAACAACTTCAATATAAAAGTCACAATTTTCATCTGTCATGACCTGCTCCTGAAGGTGACAGTAACCAAGATTCTTGTTAATAGATCCCTGGGGGTGGATTAGAGTGAAACAGCACTGAAAGATCCGTCTTCATATATTTATATATAGATATGTATGTGTAGCATTAATTTTACAACAATTTGGGTACAATTGAGAGGATGTAATTAGACATCTTGGTTATTATTATCTATAGTAATATAACAACATAAAAGTATAAAGATATCACTTAAGAAAATATATAAGGAAAAGAAAGAAAGTAAGGGAAAGAAAGGACAAGAGTAGCTAGCAGAGAGGAGAGATATCAACACCCATGGATCCAGTGATGATTGCTGCACTTTAGACCACTCCAGTGGTCAAAGTGATGGTCACAGTCTTGATCTGTCAGGGGTGGGAAAAAACCACAAAACCAGGACTTCAACAGGTTCATATACACTCAGGTTCAGGTAAGAATGCCCAGGTACCTTCCCCGGGAGGAATTTAACACAGTCTGTTGCAACACTGTGGATCATGTGCAGTCCTCTGGTGAAAGGCCCCAGAAATGAGTCTGGAGGCACTTCAGAGATCTTTAATGGTTTATGATTCTTTCTAAGACATAATTGCTGTTTCTCACATCAACATAGTTGAGCTAGTTATGTCCCATCAGATGGGATTAAAAACTTCAAGCTTACGTGTGAATGTCTTGATACCTCCCGCAGAGGGGAGTTTTACATGTGAGCCAATTGTGTAAGACAAGCCATTGGCAAGCTAGAAAGCATTATCCCTCCTTGCTAGAAAGGTTTCTTATTAGCCTCTTCCCTCATCAGCTCAAAACCCAACTTGTTGCTAAACAAAGAAAAAGGTTTTTCATCCAGAGGATGGCTGGGCATTGAAACAGGCTCCCCAGGAAAATGGTCACAGCACCAAGCCTGGCAATGTTCAAGAAGTGTTTGGACAATAGTCTCAGGCACACAGCGTGATTCTTCGGCATGTCCTCTGTAGGGCCAGGAGCTGAAGTCAATGATCCTTGAGTGGGTCCTTCCAACTGTGATTCGGAGAAAGGTTGGTTTGTCGTGGTCGTCCTCTGGTGGTGGGTGTGCACCCCATCTCTCTTGCAGTTTCACCACCACACACAAAGAACTCTCCTCCTCCATTTTGGTTGAGGGATGCAAACCTGGCCTCAGCAAAGCACTTGCTGCTTTTGCAGATAGCTGATTGTTTAAGTCATTAACCATTAACATTTCAGTCTCTCACAGCATCCCACAACATTTTCATTATGAACTAGAGGAAAACAGTGATTTACTTTTTTATAAGAAATAACATCTTAACTTTACCACTTAAGTTTTGTATAGCTATAGCCTGATCAGTGAGAAAATCTCTTTCACAAAACAACTACAGAAAGTTGTTCTGGTGGTGCATTCAACTGAACACAAATTTCTACAACAAACAGATAAAATAAAATGTAATAAAATGACCAGAATTAGAGTTCTTGGTCTGCATATCAGATTAATCATGTTTCTTACATTATTCAATTTGTAAGTATTACATTCTTTTAAGAATAAGTTCAGAAAATAATCTATAGTGATCTCAAACATAAATAACAGCTTAAAACATAAAATTTCTCCCCCTTGCATTTGTACTCTGCATTTACTATGTCATAATACACAACAGTTACTTCATGCAAAGGTCTTATCAAAATAAAGTTAATTAATGGGATTGTATAACTTAATGATGGTACCGAATACAATAAACAACTTCAGAAGACATGACATATATTTAAAGAGAATACAGCACAAAACTGTAGAATCTGCATGAGCTCCAAAAGGACATTTGAAGGTTCACTGAATTTCCAGCACTCTAGATAGTGAATATAGAGCGAATGTTTTTTTCTAGAAAAGCACTTGAAATTGTGCATCACTATGCAATACTCCCAGTACTTCATTATTTTCAGAAATTTAATGTTAGCATAAACATGTAGCTAAAAGGCTATAACTTCTTCATTTGATATTAAACTTTTCTTTGAAATAGTAAAAGAGGTGATATTAGAAAAAAAATGGTTGTATTTCTACAGGTTATTGGTAGCAGACAGCTGTCACTACTTGACTAAAATAAGGCACAAACCAAACATGTTCATAATTATGAGAATTAAAGAAATTAATATGTCCTTTTTGAATAAACTAAAAAATAAAAGAGAGACTTTATTGAAAGAGAGAGGTTTTGAAAGTAATAACAGTTCAAGAGTGTGCAGGTATCCAGACTGTTATTATTGGAGGCAAGGCTAACAACAGTTCTGCAACAGAACAGGAAAGAGACAGGCCCATCCTGATACCACTTTTCTTTTTCTAGTGAAATTCTTTAAGTGTAGAAGAAAGTAATATATATCTGAATTTACTGCCACCAGTAGACAGCATGGGGTCAGAATCAGACATGTTTTAGACCAACTAAATGGAGTGGCATGGCCCTTAGAGAAACTATTCTGACAAGTGATTCTGAACAGAAACAACAGTTCATCAATATTTGGAATTACAAGCTTAACATAAACAACAGCAAGACATTGGTATGATCAATAAATCATGCAAAAAGAGAGTTGAAATTTAGTTGTAGGTTATTTGCCTTCCCCAGGGAAGAACATAGGTTCTTTCTGCGAGTTAGAAGGTCACTTATAAAAGGCTCAAAGAACACAGATAACGATTCCTCTTGGCTTTACAGGAAGTAAAATCAGCATAAAAATATGAGCTTTTAAAACATAGTGTTGTGAATTTATACCTGAAAATCATGCCTAAAAGCTTTTATTAAAAAATTAGGATAACTATCGTTAGATCAGCATGGAGCACTGTTAAATTAATCTGAGCTAATGAAAACATTAGCACTGCTACAAGAAAGCAAATTAGAGATGAAACTGCCACAAGAAAGCAAATTAGAGATGAAGCAGAGAGCATTAATGCAGGGAAGTACTGAGGAAAGAGTCTGTGGATTCACTCTTGAGGCAAAAGTGTAGCAATGCTGCAACAGGACACCATCTCACAATTCAGTAGATCACAAGGAACTCACAGCAACACCACTCCTGATGTTTTATGCAGACTTCAGTAACCAGTGCCATAGGAGTCAGCAGGGAATTTTACTCTACTACAAGATAAGGGCAGCTGTAACCATTTTTTCTACTGCTCCCCATTATTGCTCCCGCTATTTTCATGTAACTTCTTCAAGAAAAACTAACATCTTCAAGAAAAATTAACTTCAGGTGCTGAAGAATCCCACTTCAAAGCTCCTCTACCTGCAAGTAGACTGAGGGCAAAAACATCCTGTTGACAGTGAAAACTGCCTGCTAACAGGCTCTCTCTGAAGCAGTAACTCAGTAGGGCCAACTTCCTCCTTGACCCATGGCCACAGTCTGTAAGAGCCAGCACAGCAAGCCTCTGCCTGCACACAGCTGTGTGCCTTGTTTTCCCCTTGCCAACTGTTTGCTCTCTCTAGTAATCTCTTTGCCATGGTCATCTGTTTGATGTCTCAGAGACATCAAACTCATTCAGGTGTGGCTAGCCAACACTGCTTCTTCACCTTTCCAGAACATGCAAAAAAAGTGTTTGTTGGATGAAAGAAAACTTTTTTCTAGAAGTTAAAAAAAAAATAAAATAAAATAAACACTTGTGGTTTTATTCCAACTCAGTTCTAACATTGGTTCTTTACTCCATCACCAGCCATGTTTTAATTTATACTAGTTAATTAGTACTTCATCACATTTTCAGATACTGCTTTTTTATGCAAAAGAACTTTCAAAGCAAAACATATAAAATTTTTTATCTGCATTGGATCATATCTTATATCATCTGCCAGAAGCAGTTTTATTAAGAAAACAAAGAACATTTAGACATCTATAATTTAAAGGAACCCAGAGATAACTGTGTCACACAGCTGTGGATATGGGCTTAAAGCAATAAATCAATGATCTGAGAAAGAAAAGTGCACAATGAGGTTGAGATACAAACTAGTAAGGTCAAAAATACTTCTGCTCACTTAGTAATTGTCAGCTACTTCTGTACTCACTTTAAAATGAGTAAAATCTATCAAATCATAAACACTTTTACTTCTCAAAAGAGCCAAGATAATAATATAAAATTAACAACATAACCAAACTGTCAAAAATTACTTAATTGCCACAATCATTCATTTCAAACCAGACAATTTTCTGTCTCTAGAATAGGTCACGTTCTCATTACACACAGAAACAACACAAGGCTGAACTCTTTGTGAAGCTGTTGTTTCTATTTATACACAAGCCCATGGGATTTGCTTTAAGCATACATGAACTACAATGGGATGGCAGGAGCAGGGTTTGTGTGTGAGGCATACTCTACTGCTTCCCTGTCCCCACACCGTGTTCAAAACGTGCTCGAGAGAAAAGCTTTATTTTATTAACACCGATACATAATTCATAACAGGGAAACAAAAGGAGCAGAATAGGGAAACTTGCATGCAGATTACTGTTATAACACATCAATAAATTCAAGGCCCTGAAACCAAACTGGTTACAAAGCAACAGCAGAAAGACTACTGATCCACAAAGGAATCATTTTGCTCATTAGGGTTTTTCAATTATTTTTGTTTTGTAATGCTGTAAGTTCTGCCTTTAAGTATCAGTGTGACTTCCTTTCAGTTTGCTTGCTACTTTTACTGTGCTCCCCCTGTGGGCCTTTGTCACAGCCCTTCCGCTTCACAGCGTGCCAACCGAATGTTTGATTTTGTTCCAAGAGTTATTACTGATGGCCCACACTTGTGTAAAATCTCTCTTTTTACAGAAGCCTGACCAAAACCTTTAGAACAACCCACATCATTTTAATTCGGAACTCTGGAGTTTGCATTTTTATGATTTTAATCAGATGAGGAAATGTAAGACAACCTTTTCGAAAGAAGTTCAGATACACTGTCCTACCCACAGCGTATCATCATAAACAAAGAAACAGTTGCACATCTATGTTGATTTTTACTCACATAGTTGCTAAGATACTAACTGCATTTTTTTATTACACATGATTTTCTGTGAAATTCTTTTCAACAGAATATTGGTATTAGAGGAGTCTATTATTTTCAATACTGAATAAATTACTTTTATTTGCATGCAGACTAATTACACATAAAAGTAATTTTTTTTCATGACTACATAATGTTCATGGGCATTCTGCATTTTAGCGTTAACACACTTCTTGTTTATTTTTTCTAGTGTTATCAGCACTACCATACCACAGGATCCCCTCTAGATTTAGAGTTTCTATAGGAAAAAAAAATGTTTAATACTATATTACATATTTCACCATTAGCTGCAAACTTCATTTGTTACTTCAAACAGTCCCTTTTCAGTTGTAGTCTTTTACATTTTTATTTTCAGTGTTTGAGAATGCATGATGTTATTTTCCATCCTTTCATTGTTAAGTAAACTGTCTTCATTAAGGCTTTCTTACCTATATGTACAGTTTACAACTTCATTTGATGTAACTTTGAATTACTACATCCTCCTCCTACCTTCCTGATATTTTGAAGCAATATGCTTTGCAATTTTGAAGCAATATGCCATGTCAACTTTTACTGAGAAACAACAGAAACAAGCCAAAGCCTTCATGTTTAACAAGGAGCACCTTAATTTTAAAAAAAATAGGAATCTACCAAATTCCTTGACAAGTTTTCTTACTATCTCACCAGAAATGTATTACCATCACTGGTTATAATCAAAGAATCTTACTGTATGTCTAAATTTGCGTTATGTCAACTTATAGGTCTTGTTAGGAAACTAATGAGTCCGTTAGAAAGTAGAAATGTTATCCCTGTACCTACTTTTTCTCAGACTACTGTTTATCTCAATTTATCTAAGAAATTTTTATTTTTTTTACTTTTAAAATAGCCTTTTAGCATCTAAAATACAGCTATTTTCAATGGGTTTGAAACTGAGAGCTTATTAACAGACTAACAATTTTGGAACAAAAATTTAAAAAAAAATCTCAAAACATTTTTTAACACATTTTGCATCAACATGCTACTACATCTGACTTAGCGACTTTGGTTCTCCATACTAGCCTAGAAAAATAAGGTTTATTAGAGATGACATTTTAAGATTTTGTTGTCCTGTTTTCTGGTTGACTTTGGTGTCCATAGCCAGCCTTTAAGAAGCTGATGTGTTTCATAAATTAGATTATCTGTTCTGTACTATAACACTTAACTCACAGTTACGGTAAGCTTAAGTCTATACTTCAAAAGTTTTTTAGAGAAACATATTCTTTCAGCAAAGCTCTATAACAACTGTACACATATATATCATGAAACGTACTTACATATTCCTTACACCGACTTCTCCCTCTAGGAAGAAGGAAGACTTTATGAAGACTTTTTCATTAGTGATGAGGTAGATTAAGTTTTTTGGTTGTTTTGGTTTTTTTCTCTTTTTAGTTTGTTCTGTGTCATGTGAATATTAATACAAGAAAATCAGGAAAGCAAACTCACATGATACCACACCCCATAATTAGATTAAGTTTACAGGAAACTGCAGTCCCTTAGTGAGATTGGTCACAGGGTAAGTGACCTAAATTACAAACCATTATGAAAGAACAGAAAAGACCAACTTTCTTTTGAAATAAATCCACTCAGAAGAAAGATGACAAAGTTACACATATTTGCATAGCTCTGCCTAGAGGAGATGAACAGCTAGCATAATATATTGTGCTCTTTCTATGACCTCTCATACACAATTCAGCATCAGTTTTGAGCAGCCTGAGAAGCCAAAAAATAAATACATTCTCAGCCAATTATACTCAGTTGGCCAGCCTGGAGGCAATAAAAAATAACATCTGGTACTCTAGAAACCTACATTTTATACCAGGCTTGTATTTTTTAGCATTAAAGCAATGGAGCAAAATTATAGGTTTTTAATTTCTCACAGAACAGACGATAACTAGATGAGAATCAAGGTTCCTTTTGCAAGAACTTGCAGCAGTGTAGGCTGCTAGCTTCAGAGACTGCAGCTGCTGGCAACTGTGAGCTAATTACTGGCACAGTGAGGAGTATTTACCTAAAGCCAGTGAAGGGAAATTTGAGGTACAGGGTTCACAGAGGAAGACTGGAGGTTTGGATAACAACTCTGGTTATACTTAACAATAAATATGAAGCTTAATGTGTTTGAAGACTGAAAGGCAGTTAGGTGAAACACACTTTTAAGGATCTGAGCCTTTTTTTTTACATCAGGGAAAGCAATAGGAATGCTCCAGATGACCCAAAGAAAAAGGGCAATCTGTCCCACTAGGACACAAAGTCACCCTACTGATTTATGCCCATCTGATTGCTGTTATGTGGAGCAGCAATGACTGTGTGGGCCTGCTAACTAGGTTAATCACCCAGCCTCTCAAGTGATTTCACTTATACCTGTTTTCCAATTTATATTTGGAAGCTGACAATGAATGGGCTATGAAGAATCTACTGTATTAAAAGCATCTTTAAGAGTATCATAGAATTTGTTTTAACAATCTCCTAGAAATTATTCAAAATTACACAGTTATTAAAATGCATTAGACTACTACTTAACAGCATCCTGTACCTCTGTAACTTTAAATTAGCTAGACAATCTTCACAAATATTGACGCTAGCTCCGGGGGCCTGCTCGAGGCCACTCAGCGTAATTCTGGGAGTGACCCTGGTTTCCTGGGGGCTGCAGCCTGCAGTGTCCCCAAACACAGGGCATCATCCGGCAGCTCTGTTTAGTGCTGGCTCCTCTGGGTGAGAGAGAGCCCCGGGCTGATGGTGAAGGCGCAGGCAAGGACAAAGACCCGAGAGAAGGGCCTTGGAGTGCTTTCCAGCTCTTTTATTTCCCAGGAGGAGCAGCAGAGAAGGTAGGAGAGGGTCCGGGGTCCAGGAGAGGCGGCGCAGGGATCCGGGAGAGCTGAAAGCTTCAGCTACCAAAGGCTAGGTCTTAGGGACAGCAGGGGATTTATGGGGATACAAGCAGGGGAAAGTAACCTATGGGGGTACAAGGATTAACATATAACCAATAGAGAACCGAACTGCAACGAAATTTCCAGAACATAACCTTATAGAGAACATTAGGTAATGTAGCAACCAACTGAAATATGCAAACTAAGGTACAAGGGATGCGGGGGGTGAACCAAAAACTCACCCTGAGCAGGGAGTATGCCTCAGACTGTGGCAACCTCAGGCTGTGCCCACCAGTCTTGAGCCTGTGGGGCTGTGGCTTTTGCCACATACACCGCCACATAAATATAATAACTGAACTCAAAATAGATTTTTTCATTCATTTCCAAAAGTGACACTTTTGTAATTAGGGCTGTCACATTAGGACAGTATCCCACCAGTCTAAAATGCTTTGAAAGGAAGGGCAGTCATTTTAAAAGACTGAAGTACATATTAAACATCATTTGTAGGGATAATACTGTATTTTGCCTAGTGAAGACTTTCTTTGTTATTAAATGAAGTGTCCTTTTTTCCAAACATTAGGCAACCACTAAAACCTGATGTAAGAACAATTGTAAAAATCATAGACAGTTTATAATTTACTGTGTATCTTCAGTCAATTACATGAAGTATCTCTGTTATAATGAAATAAAATGTCCAGATCATTAAGCTCTGAACCACTAGGTAAGATCATCTGTGCTGAAGTTCACTAGTATATTCATGACTAATTTATATCCCATGTGAGGGAATATCTAGAAATTTTAGTTGAGAATTAATTTTGCTGTAAAATCTCAATGACAACTCTCATCCCTAACAAACCTTAGTTGTAACCTAATTGGGTATTGATAACAAAATACACTAATTTATACTGTTTTGTCATTCTGACATATATAATTAGGCTCATCACATTCCTGCTAGCAGAGTTTAAAATGACAGCCAAATGACTGTTAACTCTCTGGGTGACAGAATTCAAGTTTTCATAAACTTCAATGAATGTTACTTGTCTGAGATCTCCAAAGCCCCCTGCTTCTTCAAAAGAACTCTGCCTAGAAGGTATTTGAATCCTGCTGAAGCCAAATGGGCTGAACAGAAGACCTTACCACTTGCTACAACATCCAAAATCATAGTTTTTGAATGTAACTGTCAGCATAAAAACTGGATTGGAAAATTTCTTCTGCATTATACATTTCAAATAATAAATGCACCAAAAAAATCACGCATCATGAACAATTAACATATGGAAAAAGAGAGGTTTTTGCAGTTCACAGTGTACATGCAATCTTTCATAGCACCAAGCAAGCAGTGGAATCCTATTTCATAAACCCACCAGATCACAGTACTGTGTAACTCCACCCTGGAAAAATACAACTAAGTTTTATTTCTGTGAATGACATTGAGTATCTGTTAAATAAAATTCTTGTTACAGGTTAAAATGGTAGCATGTCTGGAGTTTTCTCTTTCCCTTGGGAGGGCACTCAGTAAATCAGGACCCCTGGGTCCCCACTGGCCCTGACTGTCCCTGACCCTCCCTTGCACTCCCCTGTCCCACTTACACCCCAGAACCTCACCCCAGTGATGCCATAGCACAGGTGGTCTCCAGCTCTCCACAGCCCTGACCTGTCCTGGACAACATAGAGCTGTGGCCTTGTGTCCCAGTCCAGCCTCAGTCACTCCGAGACCCCAGGCTCCGGAGTGTGATGCCCAGGGCTGTGGCTGGGGCTGCCCTGCTGCCTCTGGTCTGGCCCACTCCTGGCTGGAGGTGGGATGGACTCTGGTGTCAGGCCCTGCCCCAACAGATCCCTGAATCCCCCAGCTCTTGTTGCACCTTGACACTATATGACCATATGATAAAAAGCATCTAGTCCATTTTTATTTTTAAATTAAAATAATCATAAAATAGTAAATATCTACACAACCACACTAAATATTAAAACTACTAATATTTAAAATACAAAATATGCTGTATAAATGCCACAAGTACATAACTCAAAGCTCATCTTGTATTTTATTGCATTGCTCTTGCATACTAAGTGAAAGACCACAGAAATTTGGCAAGATTGTGCATCAGTGCAATTAATTTCTATATGAAATACACACATTTAATAGCAATGCAAATCACTTTCCCATACAGATTTATATTAAACAATACCGGTAAAGTATTATAGTTATTCAGCTATTTCAGTATATATGTGGCCCTTTTTTATTGCTTTAAGGTAGCTAGAAATTTTACACACCTAAACCTAAAAGTGATGTCAAAAGACAGCAAGCAGTTCCCTTTTTTTAAGACTACAGTCCAATACTAAGCAGAACAGATGGAAGACATACAAGAAGTAAAAAGAAAATACTTTTGCAAAAAAAACTACAATACAAACATTATTTTTTCTGAGAAAGCTTGGTGAAAGGAGGAAAACCTGAAAGGTATCTTGCTTTCTTAGCTATATCATGAATAGTTTCCCCACCATAAAACCTACAGTGCTTATTTGCCTGTAGCATAAATCAGAAGTTTCAGCTTCACTTAATGTCACACAGACTTGGCATTAAACCTTCCTAGTTGCTGCACAGGTTATCTTTCTCTATTTTTCAGCAGTAATTTGCTCCCCATCTCCCCTTTCCAAAGTGACTTAAAGCTGTATTATAACAGGCTTCTTGATGAATCCTGCTCCTATGTTTGATCAAGAAAACGTATTTAAATCTTGTATGAGAACATCCACATAATCTACTCCAAAAGTCATCTTAAAGTTTTAATTAAAACCCTTTTCCCGCCTAGTTTCAAACTGTAATGTGAATAGCACTCTGCTGTTCCCTCTGGAAGACTAATGTATACCTTAACAGAGTTCAATATTAAGAAATTAGAATAATGTGCATCATGGTGTATGGAGAGCTTGTGTTTTCTTTAGTGACAGAGGAAATTAATGACCAGTTAGATTAAAGCATTGACTGCATCTAAGAAATATTAAAAGGTAAAGAAACTGAAAGGAAATAATTTCAGAGATTTGACAAACAGCAAATTTAAGTGACTGACCTGTGGCTTCATAGGGCATCAGAGACAGACCTCAGTACTCCTGAGCTTTTCTAAACCACAAACTAGTGTCTTTTTTTACAACATCATTTTCTTGCTGTGTACTCATACCCCATTTACAGATTCACAAGCATATAGTCCCAAGTTTTTAATTTCATGTTCAAACTACTTCTGCAGACTGAATTAGTAGAAACAAATGTGAGCATTATTCCTCATTGCTCTATTAGGTAGTTTGAAACACAAGATTACACTATCTGTAACTTACTAGAATTGTACATGTGCTTTTATCCTGTAAGCACAGGTTATACCTTTGAAAAGAAGGCTGCTCTTTCCAAACACAGCCACTCTTCTAATGAAAACAAAGTAAGTTTTCTAATTAGTTACCTGTCTTGTTACAATAATTTTCAAAATGACTATAATTAAAAACTAAATTAAAATGATGCAACAATGGTCAATGTTAGGGTTTTTAAATTCATATAACATATAAGAGATGTAGGCTTCAGGCTATTTAAGACCTTTTTCCTTTAAAAAAATGAACTGCCTCTCTATCTTCAGCTTCACTTTGCAGGAGACAGGAGACAGTTCAGAACAAGAAAAGCATATGTGCAATCTACAAAGGCAATTTGTTCATCATTGACTGAATGCAGTTGTAAGATGACTCTCAATTTTCCTGCAATGTTTCTACCAGCTGAGTGACCCCGAACAAAGAAAATAAGAATTTATCTACACTGGGTTGTCTCCTCACTCCTTGATGCAATTGCTCCTCAATCCTACTGCAGAAATGCAGATTAACTTTTGCAAAACGTTTTTAAATTTTTTTACTGGAAGTAAGCTTTTATCTCTTCAAGATTGGAAAAAAAAAAGTTTCTCAGTTTTTCAGAAGAGACAATTAATTATGAAGGAAAAGAGCCATCTTCTATAGGGGACAGACAGACAAAAGGAGAATTTCATAGTTTTAGGGGCTTTGCTACCAACAAATAGGTTGCATTACAAAAGGAAAAAAAAAGATAAACTGTTCTGTAGAAATATCACACTAATTTCCGTAAGTTTCTACCCTGTTATAGAACACTACATAAGTATGAAGCCTTGTTAAATTAAACTTCATGTCATGTTTTGAGATGTAAGTTGACAGCTTGCTTCAATTAGTTGAAACTAAACTCTACAAAAATGCCATAAGGCAAGAATTTAGAGACCATCCTATGTGTTATTCTCAATGTACTCCAACCACTTTGCTGAAGTTCTAAACCTTTCAACTACAGTCTGTTCACTTTCTTTTGTCTCCATATGCTCAGTAATACCGAATACCTCATAGCTACTAAACGACAAATAAGGTTGTCAGTTTCTCCTATGCCCAAATGTGGAAGGAACTACAAGGTATTGCTTTATTTCACTGAACTGCCGATTAACAGAATGTGATGGAACAAGCTTCAAATGATCTCTATACAAAGTTTAATAAGAAATGGCGCTATGCAGTTTCAGAAGGTCCCAAAGGCCAATTATCTCTGAAATCCCAAACAGAATATTAATTAGTTTTCCAAGCCAAAAGGTTTATATATATATCATGGTAGTTGTACAAAAGTCATTAGAATTTGACTCAAAAAAAAGCCACTCATGTCAAATACAGTGTAATAATTACTTTTAGAAACAAGGGGTTAGGAGAAAAGACTATTTAGATGTGAGTGAGCAGAAAAAAGCTCCTTATAATTCGCTGAAAGTTTCTTAAATAATCAGGTGCAAAATATCTAACCATAGGAAATTTATATGAGCATATAGGCTGAGTTCAATTTAAAAAAAAAGAAAAAAGAGCAAATATTTGATTTTCAAGAACTAATGAAATAGAAGCATGCCCTCATTTTTTTCTAAATATTTTGCCTTTGAAAAAAGAATTAACAAGATCAACCCACACCATAGTATTTCCTCATCTTTTTTTCTCTCAAGCTATGAACAGAGGCAAACAATTCTGCCACTGAATAATTGTAAGTAAACTTGAAACATGAATGCTTGTGGAAGGCAAAATAATCACCATGTGTTCTTTTACTAAAACAGAAGAGAAATGGGCAGATAGGAATTTTTACACCTTCATGAAATACCGATCTATTTTATATCTCATAAAATAAAGACAATAAAAACAAATATGTGAATAATATGCTAAAGTAGTCATTACCAAAAGTGGAGTGTGAAAGGCTAGCCAGAGTCCTAGCAGCTCTTCTTTCTAAATCATCATTTTTACATAAGGAAGAATTCAGTGAAATAGACAATGGTAAATAACAGACCATATCCATGCTGATTTCACTGTTTTAGAATTAAAGTTTAGCAATTAACTGTTTTAATTTCTGTTTTTACCTGCTATACTACAGATCAGATTTTTTTCTGCTTTCCTTCACAACAAAAACCAGAAAAAAACCCCAAAACTTTCTTTTCATTTCAGCTGCAATGTTTTATTCTAGCTGAAGGTGATTTTTTTTCTTTTTAAATATGCAAATTCAAAGCAGAAGACTATTACTAAATGGAAGCTATAAACATTTCATTAAGATGTTAAAAATGTTTCAATGGCTGTAAAGAAATGTCTTTAACTTTTCTAATGTTACTTCTTTTCTTAACAAAAACAATAATCCAGTCATGACATGCTCTGAAAAATCAGTCTGGCTGTCAAAACAGTAATTTTTAGATAACAATTTCTTCACAAAATGAAACTTCTGCTGCTAACACTGAATTTCATGTTTTCAAAGAAAATTGTTTTCAAAGAAAATTTTTTTCAAAGATGCATTTGTATTAAATGTTTCCAAAATATTCCTCTAAAACTGCTGAATTAAAGACTGAAAATATTTTAAAGCATTTCTCTTTCACAGAAAATCCAAAGTATTATTTTAAAAATAACATTTTAGATAACTAATACTATTTTACAGTTTGATTATGCAATTAATTATTTTTTCATTTTTAAAAATAAAAATGAATAGAAACATTTCTGCAAAAGCCCTTGAATTTAAATGGAAATTCTTTGTTATCAAATAATATGTTACCACTATACGAACTGCTCCAGCAATGGCAGTGTATCCAAGACTGTGCATGCTCAGCTGTCAGTGCCAAGTTTACATATTCCTTGTAAACCTGCTCTTAAGAGTGATTAGAACTGCTCCCAACAAATCTGTATATTATAAGCTCAAAAATTGCTTTCAGAAGGCAGAAGCTGCTGAAGTTTTTCTGCAAAAAAGGTCAGACACAGGGGAAAAGAACCTCAAGTCTCCAATAGGTACAAATATGGATTTTACTAGTAGAAATTAAAAGATAGTCCTGAGGGATACTATGGGTAAATCATAAATTATATAGCTTATACTACTACGTTGCAAAATTACCACCCTGTCAGAAAAATAAATATATTCCTTATCTTCAGGATGTAGAGCATCATTCTTTTCAAAACAGAAGATGTCACAAACCATTTAATATTCTGATGTACAACCTTCCATGTGAATATGCTAATAATATCTACTGTGACTTTGACTTATGTCACAGTTCTTCATACATAGCACACTTTATACTCACAAAATAACTCACTTCTGGAGGATGATGCACAACAATCATGAGTCACAACTGACTCATGGAAAAGAAAAGGTAGGAAGGGGACTTTCTTACTCAAGGTTATGTTCTGTGCAAAAGTTACAACAGAAAAATTTTGCAAGGACAATCTATAATGTGCTCTTACTCCTCTCAGAAGCAGGATTGTTCAGAGAACCCCAAAAGTATTTTGCATTAAGTAATATAATTATCTTTTAATTCTTCCTCCTTACTCAGAGAAAACACTTGAACTGGTGAGTCCTCTAAATTTAACTTGCTACTCAATGTGGTCACATCTGTTTTCACATTTTTAAGTGCATCTGAATAAGTAGCTTGTAATTAATTGGTATCATGTATGTATTCTTATATTTATTTTATTGCTGGTATTCAGACAAGACATTCATGTACAAGATTGGTGTGTTTACAAATATCTAAATCCTCATTTGTTATGACTAATTTTTCATATGTGTTAGATCTTCTTAGAGGTAAGGATATCAACTGGTGATATCCTAAGTGATAAATTAAAAAAACAACAAACAAATTTAAAAAAAAACTCAAAAAAACCAAAACAAACAACAAGGTAGGTGGAAGTCCATGCTACATATGGTGGTGGTTTTTTTGGGGTTTTTTTTTGGTTTGTTTTTGTGGTTTTGTTTTTGTTTTTTTTTTTTTGCTTGTTTTTTGCCTTTTTAAATTTCACTCAAAAGTGACTAAATCAGTTTTGGAACACAAGCACTTCTATTTTAGGAATAGCATATAAGCTGAAGTTGAAAACCTGCCCTCGGCTGCAAATGATAGAAGACTGAGAAAGCATTCTGGAGATCTCACAGTACAGGGCTTGTCCTTTTCTACCTCCTCTAATTAAGCCCTCACTTCAACAATTCTTTTTGAGCAGCTGGTATGTATACATTCTTGAAACAAATTTATGGGGTTATGAATTTGGAAACACTTGCCTATATGTTATGCCTGAGGTCATTCTCCCATCTCTGGAAAAATCAAACAAAGAATTGTGAAGCTATACTGGTTCTTAATGTATAGGCCTAGAAAATTTCTGCTTTACATTCAGTTCAGTGCCATATGAATACTTTTTGTTTGTTTAAACAACCATTGAGAAAGAATAGTTTTATTATCATGTGAATGTCATCTTTAAAATTCCTCTAAAAACATCTGTAAGCATAAACTCTTTCTTCTTTCAAACTATGAGTAAAAGAAACACTTTCGTGACTACTTTGAAGGGATTCTTAGCACATTATTAATACCATGCCATTAAGACAGCAAAGTTATTTTGAAAAACAGAGAAACATCATGACGCAGGACTCAAAAATGCAGCACTGGATTAGCACAAGTAGCATTTCAGACATTTCATATCTTCTAGTATTCTTCTAGAAGACAACTACTTTCTGTTTTATTGTGTCCAGCGCAAAGGTGATTCTCTTTCTATAATGTCTGAGAACACAAATAATGATGAGCAATAAGGAATTTCTTTTTCTGTATCTTCTAACATAGATCAGAACATTGATTTTTTTATCTTAAATTGCTACTGATCTTGTAATTCTAGCTATCATAGCCCTGTAATATGCAAGTAACAAGCAAAATTATCATGGATATGTTAAAACAGAAAATAACTATCAGTGTACGGTTCAGACTCAAGCATGACTAAGTCAGGAAGGATTGTACCCAGCTGAAATAGTGCAATCAGAAACACATATCGTGGTATTTTTATGAAAAATGCATATATTTTTCTGAGTCTGATTCAGATTATTTGAGATCTTGTGTAACCATTTGTTTTGGAAGTCCAATTATCAACTTTCAGACTTAAATATAGGTTCCCAAGTTATCTTCACTGATACTTAGAAAGTATGCAAAGGTTTCTGTTTGCATGGAAATAAAAGCACCTGCCCATGCACAATATTATTTCTGGAGACTTAATCTGAGAATTTATAAAGGCACAGACATGTTCAATTTGTGAAAAACTGCTACTTCTTGAAAGCATTTCTTGAAATTTGCTGAAATGACAATTTTCAGTAAACAATACCTCCTCAAATCTGTCCATACCATCCAAATATTGAGCCTCTTTAGGGACCATACACAATATATGTGAGTTACTATTAGATTGTTTACTGTATGCTCATAACAGAATGCCACTGTTAGGGCAAGAAGAAGTAGTAGTTACCCTGAAAATCATTAGGACTACAGAAAAATAAATACACATTTCTTTCTTAATACAGGAGACTGTTAAATTTGTATTATAGCTAAGAGCCTAAGCAGAGATACAAAAGCTACAGAAGTTAGTTGAATATTGAAGAGATGGGGCAAATCAGTTGATGTACTCTCCATATAGACAGAGTTACAATTTCTAATGTGTTTTGATTGACAAATTTTATGCTAGTTTACAGAAGATACAAACAGCAAACCAAATTATAGTGGAGTATCCAGATCTGATATGAATGTGTATCAATTACTGAACAATAAGAAATTCTCTATCTTAAAATACCTTGTTTGTTTTCTTGGAATATTTCTAATATCAATATTTTATTGCTAATGAAAAATTAATTACTAGGGGCAATTATATCTACCCAGTGCTCATCAGTTTGGAAGTATTTTCTACATGTTTTGACCAAATATATACAACAATGTCCTTATGCACCAATCATGTGAGATAGTATTCATCCTTGACCTTTGAGAAAAGAAAACATTGCAAATGTGTTCAGCATATCTTAATGTCTTGGATATTCACTATTTCCAACGTCAATCTGACACTATAAAGCAAAGGAAGTAGAAAACCACAAACTTAGTGTATAATCTCCACATTCCATCTCCGAAACCCATTTGCCCAAATGGCACTTGTATTCATAGTACTAAAGAAAGTGTGGAGGTTTTTTTCTGGGAGGTGAAAGAACTTATTTTCTGAAGCCAATATTTGTCTCAGTGTCCAATGCCTATAAGGTAGGTATTCATTATTATGACAGAAAAAAAAAATACAACAATCAGAATTTTGCACTTCATACTCAGATACTCTCATGAGCCTTGTTTTGATAGTGAGAATGCCCAGGAGCACTTTTGATCACAGAATCAGAAAAATAATTATGTTGGAAAAGACCTCTGAAATCATGGAGTCCAACTTTTGACTGAACACCACCATGTCAACCAGACCATGGCATTAAGTATCAAGTCCAGCCTTTTCTTAAACATCTGCAGGGATGGTGAGTCCACGACCTCTCTGGGCAGCCCATCTCATCCCTTTCAGTGATGAAATTCCTCTTGATGTCCAACCTAAACCTCCCCTGGTGCAGCTTAAGACTGTGTCCTCTTGTCCTATTGCTGGTTGTCTGGGAGAAGAGACTGATCCTCATCTGGCTACAACCTCCTTTCAGGCAGTTGTAGAGAGTGATAAGGTCTCCTCTGAGCCTCTTTTTCTCCAGGCGAAACACCCCCAGCTTCCTCAGCTGCTCCTCACAGGACTTGTGCTCCAGACTGTTCACCAGCTCCAATGCCCTTCTCTGGACACACTCCAGCACCTCAGTGTCTTTCTCGTAATGAGGGGCCCAGAACTGGACACAGCACCTGAGGTGTGGCCTCACTAGTGCTGAGTTCAGGGGGATGATCACTGCCCTGGTCCTGCTGGCCACTGTATTACTGATACAGGCCAGGGTGTCATTAGCCTTCTTGTCCACCTGGGCACACTGCTGGCTCATATTCAGCTGCTGTCGAACAACACCGCCAGGACCCTTTCTGTCCTTTTGCTCACCTTGCTCCTTAACTACTTGCTCTTTAAAGACTAGTTCTACCATTGACTGAAATAAGTGGGAAAGCATCCATACTGATTTTCATGAACTCTAGCATAGGGCTTTACTTCCTGGGCAGACTGACTTTCACTCTACCCTTCTTACAGAGTTCTACCCCTTGATGCAGAAGTATGGTTTATCTACTTATGCATTACCTTTTCCTTATTACTCCTTCCCTTTATTTATCCCTATGTTCTCTTCTTCTTAGAGTCTCATAAAAAAAGAAAAAATAATCCCATAAGGAAAAAAAACAAGTCTGTAATTTTGGTTACTTCATAATTTCAAATAAACCAACCTACAAAAGAGAACCTTACTGTTTTAACAGATGATTGACTGCCATAACAAATCGACTGTCACCGTATAACTGGTATTATTTTAGAACTCATACTAAAGAATGCAGTTCACCAACAATAATTAAAATAAAATAGCCTATAATCTGATACTAACTAGGAAAAAACTTAAACAATAAGATATACTCAGCAAATGATGATTTGGAACAGATTCTTGAGTGGACTGTAGAAATGTTACATTATATAAGAAAAGGTTACTAATCTACCTGGCCCTTAACATCTATAGATAGGAGTTCAGATTCTTGGGGATCATATGAAAGATACATATTCATCAATACAAACACACCTGTTTCTTCAGAGTCACCAGGAAACATACTTCAGTGAGAACTAAATTATCCATGCATTTGAAATAAAAATCGTGCCCCTAAGCATAATTTTAAATTTTTGAGAAAATACTCATTTTTATGGGAAAATATTTGTTAAGAAAGAAGATAGACTGAATAAGACTGAATAAGACACTTCTAAAAGCTTATTGTCAAATAGTCTGCATTTCCTTTGCCTTTAAAAGAGAACTTAAAAAGAAGGGAATACATGTTTTCAAGATGTTCTTGGATGATGTCTCAGCCTCCATCATCCACTTTTAGGACATGAGCAAAGCATATACAAACAAAGTTAGGCTTTAAAAATTTCCATTATTTTTTCCAGCTTTTCCTCACCATGTAATGGAACAGTCCAGTTGCAAGGGACCTACAATACTCAAGCTGCCCTATTGCCTGACCACTTCAGGGCTGAGCAAGTTAAATCATATCATTAAAGCCATTGTTGAAATGACTCTTAAACACTGAGAGGCATGACTATAGCTGTTAAGAAAACTAGAAAAAACATTACTACAGCTATTATGAAAATTATGGTGTCTATAATTCTGATGGCAACAATTTCATTTATAGGGACTTGGATAACATGTGTGCTCTATTCTGTTGATCAGCACCATTACATTTTTTCTCATATTCATTCATGTATCTTTATGAACATTCAGATAATGAGCCATCAATAGTTAATGCAGCAGTTGATGTACCTGGTTCAAGCTAAAATAATTGATATCAATGTTTATGAAGCAGATACAGAGTGAAATGGGAGTACATAGTCTTGTTGATTACTTCAGGCATTCACCACATGTTCCTCCTCCTCTAAATATTTGTTTCTCTTTTTTCCCCATGTCCTGTTTTATTCTTCTGCTGGATTGTCACATCTGTCTTCTCAGTCATCAAGTATTCATTAAGAAGTCCAAAGCTTTTAAGAGAAAATCTCCTGCTTATAAATATTTGCAATATGCTACTGAATACACAGAACTTCACATCAGCAGGAAATAAACTCATATTTGAAAATAATTCAAGTTATTACTTGTATGTATAATTATACCTATGGCTGTGCTTTTTGGGAGTATGATGGCAATTAAAAAGTCTAGAGAGCATCCTTACTTACACCACAGATACTGTCAGTCTGTCTTTTAACAGATAATATTAGTTAGGAGTTGTCCACCATAATAAAATTGTTATTTAATGCTAAACAAACAACTTTCATCCATTTTTATGTAGAAAAAAGAACCGTCATGTGCTGTTATATTACATGTTCTGTTACTGAGGAGGGAAAAACTTAAATCTTTCCTAAACATTTCTTAGGTTGGACACAACTAATACTTCAGCATTGCATTGCACTTAAACCATTGTAACTTAATAATGTCAATTTTTCTTTGACTTCCAGATGCTCGGTCTCCTCTCTGTAAATTTAAATCGGGTAACAACATGTACTTCCATATTTATTCTATTAGAACTAATGGTTATGTTTAGCATGTATATATTCATGCATATATCTCAATATGTTTCCCTCAATACTCATATCTTGAGATAAACAGCTAAGATAATTAGCAAAAAACAATCATTCCTGTAGCAGCCCGAAGCCTGCTGCTTGCTGCTTGTGAGAAAATCCTTCTTCCCCATGGGAGGTATGAAAACAATGAAGATAAGCACCTATTGTTATTGTATGATATGTTTTGGAATAGGGTGGTGTAGAACCCAGCCAATCATATACCTGGGTTCCTATTATAAAAAAGGACAATAGAATAAACGGGGCTGCTGCTGGCTGGCTCTTGACCCCTACGAACCAGGTGTGTGCTGTCTCATTATTACGGACCCCTGCAATTGCTGCCATACATTCCAATTTGTTTATGAAAATATTTCTGTTATCTAGTAATCTAAATGGATTGATCAGTGCAAGACTTTCTATTTGCTCTGATTTTAGTGGGAATTGCATGGATTCACAACACCTGAAAATTAACACATTTTTATTTAGTAGCCTGAAAAACTATACTCTAAGACAGAGGAAATTTAGAGATAGCAACAAACACTGGGTTAAGGTTTAATTTTTACACATGAACACAGAATGTCTCATGGACTTTTGAGACAGAAAACTTGGAACTTGCACTTCAGATATATGGGATAGATCTCCATTTCGCTACTTGGAATTCTTTTTTAATTATTGCCTGGAAGTGTGAGGAAAAATGCATAATCTTGCAATAAAAAAAACAGATGGAGAACTTACAGAAGTCCTTCACACAAGAGGATGTTTTTAGTACCTCAGGAAAAGTACTGATTATTCATTCAAATATACAGGATGCCATTGATACTCTTATGTACTTCAGCATAGCCAGAAAGAAATAAATAATGGAAAAAAGGCATCAGTCCATATTCATCATAAGAACAAGAGCTGGTTTGAGAATAATACTGTGGGTCAAGCTATTATTTTCACCCAAACAGCAAATGTTCAATCTTAAATAAACAAAGTCTAATTTAATTATTACTATTTAACAACCTGTGTACTTATTTCTGTCAGGCTATCTTATTTTCGTATCTATATATGTAGCTATATGTATACCAGTATTTCATATCCATGTACTGTATGCACACACATTTAAACAGAAAACACAACCTCAGAATAAGGCCCTACCGACTTAGTGTTGTCTCCCTATACCTTACTTGTCCCTAGCAGTAAAAAAATCATTGCTCATTTTATTGGAAGAAACTGCAAGGCTATCAACAAAATTCTCAAATCACAATCCTATTAAAGGTTAACATTGATCAAATTACATAAACTGGTTCAATAAAACAAGGTCATTACATTTCCCTCTTTGGATTTTCCCTTCTATTGTGCCTCCAGTAAGCATTTCTAAATGAGTGGTATCTTATTAGATCAAATAAAACCTTAATGATTACCACTATATTTCTATTACTGATTTTATTACTGAATTATAGTAGCTAACAATTACAATTTAGGTGAAATCTATGGAGTACCAGAGGATATCAAAGGATTCGTTTTAGTATTGCAGTTGCACACTCCAAACAAGCCTACTATCTATATCCAGAAAGAACAGCTTTTCAAATAGTGCAGATGATAACATCTATTGGAGAGAAAATAAGTATTTTTGCAACATCCTAAAGAATTTAAACTTAGTTAGAATTAGATGTCTACATCTCCACCAGAGAGATTCACTCGTATACTCAATATACTCAATATACTCAATACACAATATACTCAAACTTTCTGGAAATAAACAAAATAAAATAAGTTTAAGAAAAAATAGAGTTCCAAAGGTCTCTCTAAGTATAAATTCTTCAATGATCTCTACCAAAGAATAACATATCTGGACTGCTTTAGTTTTAAAAGGTATGTTTTAAAGATGGGAGGTTTTATACCCATGCATAGAAGAATTCAACTCATATAAGTTAAGCTGTTTAAAGCCATGCAAACTAGGCATTGTGCTCCAGCCACACTGTCCTGAGTTGCAGAAAGTAAAGGCATGGACTGGGGGGAATGCAGAAAACTGCTCACTGAAGGAAAAGAGCAGGTGTGAGGCTATCTACATCTAAGGAACCTGAAGGTGCACAAGTCCATAGGTCCTGATGAGATGCATCCACATGTCCTGAGAGAACTGGCGGATGAAGCATCTAAGCAATTATCCATCATATTTGAAAGCTGCGTTAGCCTCGTGAAGTTCTCACTGACTGGAAAAGCAGAAACAACCCCAATTTTTAAGAAGTGTAAGAAGGAAGATCTAGAGAACTGAAGGCCAGCCAGTTTCAACTCAGTGACCAGCAAGATCATGAAGCAGATCCTTCTGGGAACTAAGCAAAGGCACATGGAAAATGAATTGACTGGTGTCAAGTCAACAGTACTAAAATATATATATTATAGGTGCAGATTCTGATAATCAGTATATGAAAAGATTTACAGCCATTAAAAAATAAAGTCTGCTACCATAAAAGATCAGCAAAATCAGAACTTTCTGATAATGTAATATTCAAGACACAATGAACACAAATGGAAACACAGAAGGTTTCTCCTGAATATCAGGAAACACTTTTTACTTTTTGCAGTGAGGGTGACTGAGCACTGGCACAGATTGCCCAGAGAGGCTGTGGAGTCTACCCTCAGAGATATTCAGAAGCCATCTGGACACAGTCCTGGGCAACCTGTTCTTAGTAACCCTGCTGGAGCAGACAAGCTAGACAAGGTGACCTCCAGAGGTCCCTTTCAACCTCAACTGTTCTGTGAATAATAATTTCTAAGTAAATCACTGAGCAAGTATAGTATTAATGAACAAAACAAACTTCACTAGAGAGTGATAATTTATTAACATCATATAAATAGCATCTCTCATACCTTGAAACTTATTCTTGAAATGCTAAAAGAAACAATAAAACAACCACAAAACAAGACTAGTTCAGCGCTGTTTATCAGACTACATCTATAATTATTATACATCTTATGATTCTTATGTGCCATTCTAAGTTTTACAATGACATATACTGTATTTTTTCAGTTTGTTTACAAGGTAACTAATACAGGTGGTATTTTCTAGACAATTTAACTTGGAGAATATTATGCTAAAATTTGTTTGAGAAAGTTGTAACTGAACATTATCCTCTTTCTAGCACCCAAAACCAGAGCTACAGTTCCTAACCCTTTTAGCAGAACAATTTTTTATGCTACAGTAAAAGACCTAATTTTAGTCCAATAAAATTAAAACATACTGTTAAGTATTTAGATTTTATGCTTCCTCATTACAGTGGAGTTTACTGTATTTAGCAATTTTTTTTTTCTGGACTTAAGAGTCATGACCTAAATACAATAAATTCCTGTTTTTAGGGAACATGTAGTGCAGACCCAAATATACTTTCCTTAGAGGCTTCCTCTGTCTACAGGCAGCTTTGGGAAGAATCAACAAGATCACTTGTGCACTAGATTTTTTATCTCCACAATAAAGTCTGAAATAAAGAACATGAAGGGGTGTTCTGGGTCAAGGTCAGAGGTTAACCAAAGGTATTATGACATATAATGTCTTTCATACCAGCTTCATCTTGAAAACAGTTTGAGGTTTTCACAGTGTCTTTGTTTAAGAAAGATGGTCATTTGTTCATAATTTAAGACCTTCTTTTGATGAATCATCTATCTCTATTCATGGTATCCTATAATCATTTATTCCTCCATCAACATTATTTTTGGCTTAAAACATTTCTTTCATCTTCACCTGTTCATTCCATCTTCCTGTCTCTCCAAGAAAATCTATGAAATCACTCATAGTCCCTCTCAATTCAGATTTCTCAAGAAGTAAGAAAACTTAAATTAGTCTTTTCATGCAGATCTTACTGCCTCTTTCCTCTAGCAGTTTCTTCTGAATCTCTTCCAATTTGAGGCTGACTTTCAATCACTGCTGAGCCAAAATTCAGGTAAATAAGGTCCAAACCATCCCTTGGTTTAACTGAATTAATACTTACCTACTTCAAATAGAAATCTATTACCTAATACATTTCAAAATGGTACTTTCCTTTTTTTTACACCCACTTCCCACTGGCTGCCTACAACCATTGTATAACATATATTATCCCTCTTTACTACTGCTACCTAAAAGGTCATAAAATAAATTGCTGTTATTACCTGCTAAATATAAGGCACTCACCCTTGTACTATGCAATATCATCCCACCTCTGTTACCCTTGTTCTTGTGTACTACCATACTCATTCCCTTAGTTGACTATTCAACTCAATTTTGAATTGTACAAAAATTCCACTAGCATGCTGATTCTTATGCTCAAATTACTAAAAATTGATCTCAAAACACATCATTAATTAACTACTACTACTGTCCTTCCATCCTGTCAGTCTACTGTAAAGTGAAAATTTTTCTTATCTCTTTTATTACTTACCTTGCTAATTATATTGCTTTTTCTTACACTTCCCATTTATTAGTAATTGAAATGGGGTAACTTCAAAAGATATCCATTTTAGGGATATCATAGTTCCCTAATGTAAAAATTCTGGTACCAAAGAGTTATATTGAGTTACTATGTATAAAGATAATTTTGATAAGCCCTTGCCGTATTTTTAAGTTATCTTTTTGACTTATTATTAGATTTTCCTCCAAAATACTACTACATGTAGTCTAGCTGATCAGTAATTACCTGCTCACTTTTTTCCCTCCTTCCTTAAACAGAGCTGTTCAGTTAAACAAAGATGTTCATAAAGTTAAGACTGCTAAGCTAGTGGAAATAAAATTTATTTCAATGATAGCACTTAGCATGACAACTATATTTCTGTAATTCAAATTTGAAAGACATAGTTAACTACATATTGCTCTGTTGCACTGTAAACCAGTATAAATACTTACAGACATCTACAGTCACTGGCTATAGCGTTAACAGCTGTAAGAGTTTCCTATTTAATGTTACTTATGATTTCCTATTTCCTATGAGACAAGATTTTTCAGTGGCTGAGTTTTCATGTGGGCTCTTTTTGTTCCGGTTCTATTTATTAAAAGTGTAATGATTTTTCCAGAATGTATTTTTAACTGTAAACAGTTAAACAGACAATAGACAAAAACAGTGTCCTAACAAAAATGCTTTGGAATACAAGTGTGTCAATACACAGTTCCTACATACAAAGCACTATATAAATAAATATCAGGAAATAACTGAATCTTGAAAACCACCTAAGGGATCAAGAGTGAAAAGAATATATTCTGATAAAGCAAGACTCATTACATGCCACATTATAACTAAATAATAATTGTCATATAGATACCATACGTTTATGTATTCTCCTCCTAAACTGAGTGAAGAGAGAATTCTTCCTCTCCATGAGAAAAGTCCTGGGTAATATTTTGTCATAAGGCTATAGCAGGCAGCTAGCAAGGCTAGCTTGCCAGTCATAAAATGATAAACCAAAAAAAACTGTAAAAGTACTATGTAGAATATCTCGAGTCCAGAAAGGAAACTAAATAGTATGGCAGTCATATGAAAATCATATTCTTGAAAGACTCTATTACTAGAATGTTATATTACTATATCAGAGTTCTGTACTTATAAAAACAGATTTCTAGAGAATTTAATTATTTACATAAAGATCTAGATATCATTGATGGAAAAAAAACCCTCGTTTTGCTTCCAAGTGTAAGCAGCGTGTCACACAGTTTTTCACATGGAAAACCTGTATCTCTCTTAGATATAAAGATGAATTCTACCTGAAACACATATTCTTAATGGTAAATGCTAGTACAAAGTGTTCACCTGACAGGTCAATTGCCTTTAGGAGGTGTACAGCTACCATTCAAAAATACATAACACCAACATTTACTAGAAGAAAAAAAGAATAAAATCATATTGTGATACATTTCCTTAGAACTTGTTTCTTCTTAGCTAGTCTCCAGTATTCTAGCAGGACTTCTGCATATGTGAGACACAGAAACATTAGGGCTTAGACACATGCTTGTGCTCAATAAAACTACCTCACTGGGGGCTCAGTGGAGAGCACCTCTGCAATAAGAATCACACTGAATTGGACTTCACAGATGCAGAGCATCCTCTCTTCCTCAGATTTCCAGCAGCAAATCTTTGAATAAAGGATTTATGCTGAATATAGAATTTATGCTGTCTTTCACTCATTCTTTTACACTTCTCTATGGAGAGACACCTGTAAAAAGAAGCTGAACTGCCCACAAATAAGAGGAAAAAAAGAAAAAAAAACCCTCAATTTTACTGTATATCAAGATTATTGCTACTCCTTTTCGTTTGTCCCAAGCCAGCTGCAGGCATTCTTATTGTCTGGAGCTAACGCTCAAGCTGCTAATTTTATTCTTCAAATGATTACAGTCTGTATCTCTCTTATTCAGTCCTATCCCAAGATATTTCAATAACCTACTGATGTTAGGCCTTAAACAACTGCTTCTGCTCCCTACTCCAGTGGATGTTGTTTTCCTTTCCTACCTTTAAAAATTTTCTCACTCATTTCATTTATCCTTATTACCTCTTTTTTCCAACCACACACTGTTCTAATTCCTTCCTGACCATTGTCTAACAGTTATAGAACTTGGACCAGGCAGGTACACCCAGACCCTCATCAGCTGTCACATTCTCTCGTAAGTGACAGCTGAGAAACACAAAGGAAAAAACATGGAGAAAACCTGAATTCTTAATCATGGTATCTTTCCGACCTCTGGCCACATACACAGACTGAAGTAAGGTCTTTTTTTGCTTTTCATTCTAGTATATTAAAAAGTAATTATATTTATAATCTCACATTAATATTTTAACTGATATAGTTAATTTTTAAGTTCCTAAAAAAGACCAAGATAACTTTAGATAATGAAATTTATATAAATATTTAAGATTAATTGAATTAAAATATTAAGATATCAGTTGTTTTTGTGAGATTGTGTTGTACCTTATTTAACCTATATAAGTTAATTTGTTGTTTATTAGAAACTCTTATCCAGAAAAGAGTCACTAGAAAGCATCCTCATTCTTTTTGCTTCATTTCCACCATTAGGTCTTTGATTTAAATGATCCCTCACCTGTTGTAAATGCTAGAGCAACAGCCAAAAGAACCAGTAGCTACAGGCCTTCATCTCGCTCTCCTTGAAGTCAACAGCATTACTCCTACTCTTAACTTTGAAGACAGGTCCCATAGAGGTCAAACCAGGTACTATTAAATCAGTAGGAGTTCTGTAGCCAACCTCAATGGGAGCAAAATTTGAGCCTCAAAGAAAAAATACTGATTAGGGTTAAAGTAAGAGGTATTAAGTAAAAAATTGGCGAACCCACAAAAAACAAAAAAAAATCTTTATCAACTACATACCTGAGGCAGTGCTGAGTTCAGCTGTCGCTGAAGGGAATCTCTGTCGTAGATGACATCCTGTAGGCGTTGCTGTGCAAGTGACAAGCTTTCCTGTGTCTCCCGAAGAGTATCAAGGAGACGGTCCCTTTCATCCAGCATGTTCACCATCAGCTGCTCAAAATGAGAATCCGAGTCCGAGCCACTGCTTTGGGACCCCCGTTGACTCATCGGGGTGTCCTCGTTTATCGTTGGCATCACTTCACACATCATTTCTTTAAAAAGAACACAAATCAAGGAAAAGCTCTTCAGTAGAGAAAACATTTGGGGGGATTTCATAAAGAGGAATTTACTCTGTCACATGGACACAGTAGCCTACTGCATTGTTCCCGCTTTCAAATTTGTTCTCATTGTTAATCAGATGGTCAACAGACAGGGATTAAATACAGTGACTAATTGCACAGAGCAAAGACTTTGAATATGCTTCCCAAACTGAGAGAAGACTATGTGGAAGGAGATGGAGGGTTACAGAATATTTTAAATGAATAGTTTTGCAAATAATGCTCTCTTAAAATAACAGAAAATACTTCCTCTGCAATTGTACTCTCCTTTATGGTTGATTTTCTCCCTTCTCTTACTTAATTTCATTGTTGAATTGTTGGTATTGAGGTCAATAGCTGCCATTAATTGCCAGATTTTGTAGTCCTCTAGGCAATTCTACAGTACAGCTCAGGCTAACCATTGATCCAGTATCATGCTGCCTTAACAATGCCAGGTTAATCTATTTTTCTATCTAGTTATTCCCATCCTCAGGGGAAATTATTCTCCAGTGAGCTTGTTCAGTAAGGTCAAGAACTAGAAACTCTCCGCTAATTACATCCCTGTGATATCTTGTGCAAATTGAATTACTAGGAACAGCATCACTGTTGTTTGTTTCTTAAATCTGTCCTGAGCAGAGCAAATAGCATTACCTAGTCCCATGCTTCAGTCACAAACCTTCTTATGTAAATCTCGAAACACCAGTTCGTGTGTGGGGAGAAGCTTTGGGAGTCCTTGGGATAGCTTGCTGGTGTTAACTGCTTTGTCCACTGTCCACAGGGATCTTGGGATGCGGGATGCCAGCAGGGGGAGTTCCTGTCTTGCCTCCAGGAACCTCGCACAATATCATGTAAGTACATTACACTCATCAAGGGGCCATCGTCCTATGGAGCATCTCCACTCAGCTCCCACCTGTAGATATCCAGTGTGGGATGGTCAACTTCACAGTGAGCAAAGGGACAATTAAAAAATTCCAAGGTCATCTGCCACTTGCTCAGTTCAATCATAACTTTTCAGTATGCAGCAGGTGGCCAGAGACCATGGTCTGTATGTGCCCATTCTTCAAGACCAAAGTTAACAATTTGGATTGTCACTGAACCTCTCCTGCCTCACAATAATCAACATCTTGTGGGCCATCTTGTCCCAGGGGATTCTCATCAGTGAGGCTTCATCATTCAAGAAATTACTTCCAGTGTCCTGCACATGCAGATCAGGTTTCTGGTGTGAAGGGCACAGCATTTGCACAGCCCCTGCACACAGGCTGTGGCAGAGCGAGAGTGGTGCCACTTGGCAGGAATGCTGGTGAGTGTGTGACAGCAGGCGGGGAAACCTCTGTGTGGACAGCTGTTGCTACCTCAGCACCTTGCATTCAAACCAGATACATATTCTCCTCTTATAGTCATTATGGTGATGCGGGAAGCCATATATGTAAGTGGTTATGGGGTAGCAATGGAATCCACGAGTTGACTGCTCATGGCACTATTACCACATCTTGTCCCTCTAAGCTGTTGCATTCAGGGAAGAGAGGGGGTCATGCATTGTGCTTATTTTGAACATCCAGGCTGCATTACCCTGACACAGCACAAACAACTTGGGCTATGACTAAGACAGTAGAGAACGCAAGGAATGGGTGGCCAGTTCCTGATGTAGGCAGTTGCTATTTGGAAGTTTTCTCCCACAGCTCACAGCCCCTGGAGAATCTCTAAAACGTACAGCAGTTCTTGCAGTCAGATTGGTAATGTACATTGCCTTCTGGAAGTTCAGAGATCAATGCCATTATTCCATTGGAACCACATGCATCCTCTCCCCTCCCCCACCCTGAGTAAGGAGAGAAATACAGAAAGGCAGTATGTTAACCTGAGCCAGATCAGAAATGCTGGTAGGGTGGGACAGAAAGGGATGCTTTGATTCTTGCAACAGTGAGGAGCAGGAGATATGGGAATCCTAAACCATGCCCTCACGCAGCTCTTTTGTGGGGGCCCATGAGGACCCCAAATAACTCCGAAGGAAACCTGGCTTCTGAGAGTGCTCCTGGGTCACCAAGACAGAAAAAAAGGAATAAAAACTCAAGGAACTGCAGGCTTGCTGAGGGGCTTCCAAAGAAAAAATTCTTATAGCTTTTCATGAAAGTCATGATATACCATGCTGTTCTGATTTACTATGATTTGTGTCTTCTTGCCTTTAGAAAAGCATTCTTTCTTTTTTCTTTTTTTCAGCTTGATTTGGCATTAATTACTCTTACACTTGCCAACATGTGGGATGCTTTCAGTGTCCTGAGGCAGCCACCATTTAACACTGTTCCCAATCACATGTTGAAGAATAGAGCCACTTCCCCAGGACCTTACTGCACTTTTTATGAATTTCCTGCTTCATAGCAGGAGGGAATCAAAATACTGAACATATATGAAGAATTTCAAAATCAATAAAAAAAATAAAAAGACTGGAGGTTTGTTGAGAGGGGCTGCAACAAAAGATAGGGCAAGTAAAGCAGAGAAAGAACTTCAGAAATAGAGGAAGAGTGTCAGCAAACAGACCAATCACAGTTTAGTAGTATAAGATTGGAAGCTGAGGACAAATAGAAGGGTACATATGCATTTGGATCTTTATACAGAAAGTGAATTATGTCAGGGAGTTACAAGAGTTCTTGACATTTCCTGAGCCTTCTGATGGTGTGTGCATGTATTAGTCAACCCTTGGCTAACCACAGGACGATGTGGTTCACGCATGGGGTCAGATGATTAGATTTAAGAGTAAGCTCCCAGTTTACTTATCACTGAAAGGAATTTAGTTTGCACACACCAGAAGAACATAAAGGACCAAGACAACACATGCAGACAGAAACAACTGAGGGATTCACATTAAAACATAAAATAAAAATAGTATTGCTATGATCACTTAGGTCTGATTGTTAATATGGCGATACCCTGACTATACCCTGACTATACCACTCAGTATAACTGGAATTATATTTTTAAATTTCCAGTAGGGAAAGAGGGCCATTTCTAATTTTCCTTCTATGTAATTTGAATTTTAAACCTAAATTTGGGGATTAAAAACGTCCAAAACCCCAACAAATTTTAATCTGGTTTCATAATATAATCAATTGAAATATTTCATACAATGAGATTAGAAGCAATCATTTTACCTACCTACTCTTTCCCACTAATCACAGACCATAAATGTGTTAAGCTAAAGCATATTTTATACACAGGAAGGATTTCAATCATTAAACACTGAAAGTGATCTCTCTACTAAATTAACCAGAATTTAGGGTTTTTTTTCTGTGAAAAATATATGCCTTTTTCAATTGTATTTATAGGGGAGATGCAGCCACATTCAATGCTGCAGTTCTAAAAGGCTCAAAATAGGGCTATGGCAGGCCCACTTCTACTACATTTTAGAACTACCATTGCCACACATACTTTTGTGACTGATCTGTGAATTTGCATAACTTTTGAAAAAACTCAGATACCTTTCACTATCTATGCATGAATCAAATGTCATGTACACAGGTCAGATGCATCCTGGACTTAATGATATATGTATAGTTCAAGAATAATACATCCATGCATACATGGCAGGTATATGTCACAGGTACATAGTTCTTACTAAACCATTTAGATATCAATTCTCCTCAGACCAGAACTGAGCAAGATAAATAATGGACTGTCATTAAGCTTCCTTTTTGTTCTCCATTGTTACTGCTCCAAAAACTAGTTAGGCTCACAGAACATGATTTTTTAAACTGTAACTTCTGGATAGACCAAGCACATTCATAAACTGACATCTGGATGTTCCATGTTCTCTAACTATGTCTATCAGCCAATGATTTGAGATTTTGCTCCCCTGACATATGACTGACTGTCTACAACCATATGCCCAGGAACAGCCCCCAAAGATCAGAATGAAAATTTTCAGCCCTCGACTCTTGATTTAGTTTTATACAGTGTAATAGGCTGTTAGTTCCTCATTCAACTCCACGTGCACACTGAAAGTCAGTTGCATAAATATGTTCAAATCTGTGCATGTATTTTAATCTCTCCACTTGCTCTGTACATGCCAGCTCCTATGCTCAGATATTTGTTATCTCAGGGTAGTATCCCTTTCGCTAATCAATACATTCCTATCAACTACTATAAGGCAATTACAGTTACATTTCTTTGATGTGTCCTATTAGTGAAAAAGAATTTGAAAGCTGATAGTGACAAAAAAGGGAGAATGAGCAAAGACAAAAAGCAATATACACAAAGCTTTATAATCCTCTGAAGCTTAAAACAGAAACCATGAATTGCATTGCCACAAGTCTAAATCGCAAAGTAACTTCTCTTACAAATTTCAGGTTGTGTGACAAAATCTAATCAAAATGTGAGTGCATAAATATCTGCCTTAAATTTCTGAAATTTACAGTTAGTACTGAATCTTCCTTTTATTTTCCAAACCAGCAGTGAGCAAACTCATCTTATTTTGTACTTGGCACAGCACTGGACAAGCAGTTGACACGGATGACTTCCAAAGGTTCCTTCCACACTGAATAATTCCATGTGACAGGAATCAAACAAATCAACCACCAAACAAAATGAAAAACCCAGAAACACAGACTTTGTTCCTTTTCAAAGAAATGATACATGGTGTTGAATTGACTAAACTCAGACACCTGTACCCAGCCATCATGAGGTACTTGATACCTCAAATCCTACTTGATTATACCAGTGGTGTCTAACCATGCATCTGGAAAGCTACGTAGCTCTTTGTGCCACCAAAGAACTGCAGGCTTTTGCCCTCAGAAAACTGCAGAAAAGAAGTTGAAAATAATGGAAGTAGAGGAGGAACAGATAATTAAGACCTTAGTTGACCATCCTGGCCATCAGGAGTAAGTGAGGAACAGATAACTACAGCAACCCACTAGTGAGTGGACAGCCACCTCACTCCGTCAGGATATGACAGAATCACTGAATAGTCAGGGCTGCAATGAACCTCTGGAGATCATCGAGTCCTGCCTGAGGGCATATTGAATGGAACACAGGCATCCAAGAATGAACACTGAGGAAGCTGGAATTTCTTTACAGTGAGTGGTTGTTAAGAACTGTAAGTGGTGGATGAAACACCTTTGTCCCATATTTTCAAGACCACAAAAGTCCATGATAATTGATTAAGCTTTCATGTTCATCATTCTGTGCAATACTTCCAATGCAGCCAGGACTGCAGAGAAGAGGAAGGAAAGGAGAGAAACGGATAAACAAGCTGGCATATGCTTCAACTTAAAAAGGTGACATAAATAGCTGAATGTGCACTGTATACTTCTTTATTCAAAGGAAGAGAAGGGAAGCTTGTATTATAAGGAAAAAGGCTGACTTGCCCTGTAGTAACACAACTTAACTAAAGCTACGCTTGACTGATCTAAGTCAACAAAAATAAGACTTTTCAAATGTGTTTTTCTTTCTTGAAATAGAAAAATGAAAACTCCATTGATACTGAACTTAGTACTTCTGTAGTACAAAGTTTCTCACTTACCCAGTATTCTGAGTGTAAGTAAAGCAATCCCTCAATGAAATTTGCATTAAGACATCAGCGTTATGGTGTTAATACATAAACACTCTTTCTTAGATCCATCATGAGCCAAGAGTAGACATTATAATTCCCTTGCTCAAGGTGCACACAAGCATCCAAAACTTACAAGGACTGCAACATACAGAGAACTTCTGCAGCACCTTGCAACTATCCCAAACCCCCAGAGAGGTTTTGAAGGGGAAGCAGGATACCGACAAATTCCTGCTTTCCTTGAAATCCATGTAGCACATAAACACTCCCTAGAAATAGACTTCTAGGCAATGTCATAACTTTAGAACCCTTCTAATTTGAAACAAAACCTAAGCTCTCATTTTAGTAGTAGTTCTGGACTTGAGTGTTCAGGCATCACAGCCATACACAATGGCAGCTTGAGAAGGAGTACACTGAAGTTCTCTAAACACATTATCTTTCTTGCCCATCATATATCTACTGCACCATGTACTGCAAAGTCTGCTCCAGGTTGATTGGTTCCTAGTTCAATGTTTTCTCCAATCATTTGCACAGAGTCTAATCCAACAAATGCTTGAATTCATGGAAATTCTATCATGGACCTCGGTGGGTTTGGATCCGTACATATTGGTTGGAAAAGTCACTAACATAGGCAATCCATCAACCTCTTTGCATTTTACTACCTCCAAACAAAGGCATAAAGATTACAAATGCATGTTATGTGGTACCAGGCAGCATGCTGGATGTTATGTGACCACTGCCTACACTATTACCAGAAATCATGAACAGGTTTTCCTATAAACACACAGTATTTAACTAGCAAAAAGCAACGACTGCTTTAAGCAATCAGTTTACCAGAGGGGGAAAGAATGTGGTTCACTGTCATTGCATTAAGATTTTTCAGGCTGTATGCAAAAATGTCATAGCAAATCTTTTGCATTAGCTGCATCATGTCTCCATCAAGAGTGAAGTCAGTATTAGCTAAATTAGGAATTCTGCAGCTCAATTTAAACATCCAGATAAGGGAATGGACAAAAATTCCAACGCACAGCACAGTGTATGGCCATCCCTGGTTAAGAATTATATAAAGCTTCTTTTCAGGAGGGACTCCATTAACAAATTAATTGATAGCAATTCTCCTATATTAACTTCTCTCTGATTATGCTGATAATCATGTATGGACCAGGTATCAAAGTATGTCCTCAATGCTGACTTCCTCTAAAACTACTTGACATTTATGTGGTATGTATTCTATAGAGGTGGAAAATGAAAAAGTTGTCTTCCTTCTTCTAACTGGACCCCACCCTATTTGGCATCTTCTGTTATCTCAATTGTCCAAGAGTCTTGGAATCCTTTATTTAAGTGAATATTGTAACAAACACCTCTGCAATCTCATTTAGCCTGGAAATAACTTACCAGATGGATTTCTTTCACTTGGGAAGCTCTGGGAATAAGAAGACAGAAAGCTACTCGGCTTTGCCTGACAAAGGCTCTTAGACAAGCATTCATTTTGCTCACTTTGAAGGCCACCACCTTAGATGTGAATCTAATTTTAGTCCCTCACCTTTCTATCCATAACTGGCTTTAAAATCTTGCTTTCTGTTTACTGTGATGTTTGATTTACACACCTTGGTTGAGGAGTCATTTCAAGTGACTTGTAATTTTGCTGCAGGAAAAAGAAGTAGAAATTTAACTACCATACATTCTAGCCTGTCCACAGTGACATCAGCTTGAAAACTCATTTCATTGGATCATTCCGGGTATTTTGCATTTACAGGCTATTTTTTCAAATTGTTAAATAGATATAGTGGCTGATAAACCAGATCTTACTGCAATTATGTCACTTCAGATGTCCTCAGTAGGATCGCTCTTAGGTAGCACAGTGTAATTCCATAAGGAAAATCCTTCCTATTGTCTGAGTTGCATTACATGCATATTCCTCCTCCTAGTTAACTCCTTACCTGCCAGTCTCCACTAAACTATGATATCACCTTTAACAGAAGCATCCTGCACTCCTTCCACACAGGAGGGGTGCTCAACACAGTACCTTACAAAAAGGTCTCATTCCAACTATTTGTTCTTTATGTCATCTCTCTGACCACCTATCTCCCTTAACCAAACAAAAAAACCTACAACAACAACAACAACAAAAGTTGGCTTCACATTTTTAGTCTGAATTTCCCCAACTCCCATTATAGAAATACATTTAAACACCACACAAGTACTACAGCAAGAGGCAGGCAGCTAAATTTTGCATTCGCACCTCATCCCCAGAGAGTATTCACACTGAGGAGGGAATATCTAACTCAGAAATAGAAGGTTCCGTACCTAGTATCTTTTATTTCGGCGTCTGCTATTTCACTTGATCAATAACAACCGCAGTCTCCACCGGCTTCGAGCGGGGACTCACACAGACGAGCACTCCTGGACCATCTTCCTAGCAATGGTGACACAGGCGTTGCTCCGAGGAACCCCAAGTCCCCGCACCCGTCCTCCGGCAAGTCTCGCTGCTTGGCACCTCAACATTTTCTTCGGTCACTTCGTCAGCAGCCAAGAGGAGAAGCATCCATGGGAAAAATGGCATATTACAAATTTTGCTTTGGGAAGCAGAGCTCGGTTCAGACCATTGTCGGGAGTAGGAGGGGGAGAGCGGCTCTTAAAGCTCCAGCAGCCCCTTTCGAGCAACAGCATCTTTGCAGCTGGAAGCAAACGATCACGAGGGGGAGGGGGCAGAGCGAAAGCATCTTTCTTTTATTTCTTATCTTTTGTTAAACTTAACTAAGCGGTATCTGGCTTCTCTGGTTCTTCGATACCTCCCAGGCTAATTAAGTCTCTATGCGTGACTGAAGTCCACAAGCACGCACGACTGCCTGCATGATCAAAAAGCAAACGCGGTTTTCTGCTTTACAGAGAGAAATCCTCTACCCACGGCTCATCGCTGCCTGGCTGGCACCGTACACAGCCNCAGCCCGCGCGTCCCGGGCGCCGCCGGGCACCGCCGCTCTGCGCATCGCCCGGGGACGCGGCTATCGACAGCGGCACGGGGGCTAGACACACAAACGCTACATCTCTTCTAATCGTAAAGCGTAATAACACGTATCATCTGCTGCAATCCGACCGTGAGAAAGCAGGGCTAAA
>VZRZ01006842.1:336897-361058 GCA_013398175.1 Climacteris rufus | reverse complement strand
TTAGAAGAAGAAAATAAGAAAAAAAGGGGACACCAGGGCGTGCCCTGGGTGTTGAGCGGCGCTGCCTCCGGCCCTCACGGCTGTGCGGCCCCCAGGGCGGCTCCGCGGGGCTGGAGGGCTGCGGCGTCCGGGCTGCTCAGCGCCGCCTCCGCCCGGCGGGCTGGGGCTGCTGCCGCCTCCGCGGGTGCCCCTCAGTGCCGGCCCAAGCGGGTGGTACAAGGAGGATGGGGAGATGGGACAGTGGTGGGTGTCCGTGGAACTGGGCGTTGTGAATTAACGAGTACCAGAGAACGACTTAAAGCCGGCGTTTTCAGAGTGTTTGAAGTTAAGTTCATCCCAGTTTGAGGATGATGTGCAAATATCAACTACTCAAACTTCGTTCTTGCAAGAAATATTTCAGTATTTGTTTACATTTCTTCCGCATAGCAAAAGGAGTTTCATCCATGAAGGATTGACTGTGTTCCTTCAGAAGCCTGAAGTCTCTTCATCTGCCGTGGAAACGTGCCAGAGAGGGGAGGGAGCCACAGCTAGCAGTGTGCCGAGGTTCAGCGATGCTCACGGCTGCGCTGGCTTCACAGGAGTTGTGACACAGTATTGTAGGAAATAGAAATGAGTGGAGGATGCACATCTGCAGTGCAAGGCAAATAGCTGAGAAGAGTTGCCAAGATGGACATTTCAAAACCAAGTGCAAAGAAAATACTGGTGCCATGCCAGAGTGTGTTGCCAGAGCTTGGCCTTTCAGTGAAAGCATGGGTGTAAAGGGACAAAATAACTCTTCCTCACCATGTGTGCCACTATTCCAAGTGGCTTTTTGTCATTTCACTTCGTCATTTCAGGTCATTATCTTGACTTAATTATCAGCATACAAACCATTAGAGCAGTTGCCTGATAATCCCACTGTAGCTGAGGGCAAGATCTGTCAACTATGAGATTCTTCTACTGCATGGCTATTGCAAATCGGAGCTTTGAGTTAGGTGAGTAAGAAAAAAGTAATCAACTCAGAAGGCTCTCCTGAGAGCAATCGTGCTCAGGAAGCACCCACACAGGCTGGCTGGTATGAACTTTTTCAAAGAAGGACATATCTGACGGGGTTTTTTGCATTATTTGTTAAGGGTTTTTTTCCCCTCTTTGAATTCAAAGATTGGAATTTGCAGCTTCAAACTCTCTAGAACTCATCACTGATACATTTTGTAAGACATCTGTATGTATGGAGGTATCACACTTTTCTAAATACCGATAACTATGGGTTTATCCATTTATCGTTAAACTGATGGCATCCTGCCCTTTTCCCCTCTTTCTAACAGCATTTTCCTGGTCAAAGCATGTGCCAGGCATGTGGGAGATCTATCCATGTTCACCCAAGGTGGTTGTTTTCAGCACTTACCTTGAAAAAAATTCCAGTCCCTGTTCCATGTACTGGAGCAGTCAATTATTTGCAAGCTGTATAGCAGACAGACCTCCTTCACACTTCTTTGATTTACAAACATTTGTAAAATACTTTCAGAAGTCTGTTGGCCCTCAGCTCCTCACACCCATCCTCCCTACTCACTTTCAATTATTAAAGCAAAAACTCAGCAAAGAAACTGCTATTGCTACTCATACTTTTGGTATTGCTACCCATACTGTTGTCCTTGTTGACCTGCTGCCCTTATCTTCTCTGTTGGAGAATCACAGGTGAGTAAAGTGGCTGAAGTACCATGTGTCACAGTGCTGAGGTTACTGCATAGTGCCAATAGAAGCTGCCAATTAGCACCTGTGCTTTATGGCACCAATTTAAACGGGAGCCTCCTGCTATTCAACCATGTTTGAGGTCAATAAGATGGAAGAAGAACGGAAAACTCTGAAGAATGGGAAATGAAGAACTATGAAAAATACCCACAAAAAGTGGGAAGGAAAAAGACTCTTGGGCTTTGTAATAATAAAGGAATGCTCCCTGCAGTAGAGAGCATCTTTTGGTAAAACTTATTAAGTAGAGAGCATAAGAGCATAATAATATATTCTATGGAAACTTTAACAGTGAAAGGTATTTAGTATACTATTTAATTATAAGCTTAAAAGTCCTCTGAATGGAATTTGACCATTAGATCTCCAAAACATAGTTTTGCTTATCTAAGCTTGAAGTATTATATTAATGCTGTAATAATTCCATTAATTATCCCAAAAGTATGAAATGCCCTGTCACTGTCAATTCTGTATTTGTATACAGATATATATACTGGCATCAGGTACTTCAGTACATGGAACTTATAGCAGATAAATTAAATAAGTAAAGACAGGTAAGAAGAGTACAGTGAAACCGTATTCTTTATTAGCTCAGGAAAACCTCCTTACCATTTGCCAGCTTGATTACAAAAAAAAAAATAGAATATTATGTCAGCAAGACATCTGAAAGCTAGCTTTCTTCCCTGTGTAAGTGTTGCAATGGGTCTTTCTCATATGCTATAAGGTAAAGTGGAGACTAACGACATCCTTTGCTATGAACAGGGTAAAAGAGGGAATGGACACCACCAGGCTCTCAAGTAATAACTGGTCATATAGGGAGGTGAACACCAACTTGGGAAAGATTTGCTGTTAGTTTGAAAACACAGTGCGAACTGAGGAGCAAGTAATAGTGGCAAAATTATGTGATATAGTCAACACAGTAAGAGGGGAAAGTGATTCCTGAGTCATACTTGAATCATACTAATAATGCACCACTTCTTTCTTTAAGGCCTTTTAGTAAGTACTACAGCATGCTGAAGCCTGAATAAGGTTTCTAGATTGAAAGACTGAAATGAAAACATCTTAGAAATGTTACATAGGAAGGGGGAAAAAAACCAAAACAAAACAAAAAAAAGGAGCAATATTTAGAGCTGGTCTTCACTTGACAAAGAAGCCAAAAATAAAGTTCAGGAGACCTTGGCTGAGAATGGGAAAAATGTAATATTGTGTGAATAAATTACATTCCAATGTAATTTGAGTTAGAATTCCAATTATACTGTACAATTACCTTCATGCTTATTTCCCAAAGGTTCTCTGCATATTGTCATAGCTTTAAGGGTTCCTCTGTAGTTCTTCACTTTGAAATGCCTACCTATTTCAGCTGTGAACTTGGTTGCTGCATTTCGCTAGAAGACTGTCATAAATCCTGTTTTCTCACATGCACACAAAATCCATATGTGGCCTCAAAAATCAACAGGGCAACCTTAAAAATCTCTCATTCAAAACATTTGATGGGGAGGGAGAAAGTTCAAAAGAGGGATATAGGTCTAACTCAGATATCATTTATTCAAAGACAATTAAAATCCAATAAAAGACGAATCTAAGGGTTTTATAGCATAGTTAGTGGGTTTTGGTAGAGCTGAAAGTCCTCAGCTGGGAGAGGACAGTTTTTATTTTTGTCTCAGTTAGCCTGATCTTCAGGGCAGGCTTTAGTTTGCAGCTAGAGAATGGCTGATTGGACCATTGGAATTTTTCTGGTCATATTGCTCTGCATTAGTGGGATTTTTCTGGTGACATGATTTAAAGGCTGATAAAGACCTACTTGACTATCCCTGTTACTCACACACTGTTGTACACGAGAACCTGAAACTGAAGGGGAACTTTTTTTTTGTCATCTAAGCCTGGGTTAGAGAGCAGTCATTTTATTCTTTTTCCACTCTGTCTCATGCTGGTCAGTTGAAGTGTCACTTGCAACTAAAGTGGTATAAGATATGAGTAAACATTTTAATTCAGTCTGTTATTGAACCACTTAAGGTGTAATAGAAAATTTTGCTTTACCTAATTACCATAAAAATTGAAACTTGTCATTCAGCTGTTTTGAGAGTAGCTAGCTGTGCTATCAGTTTATTAGACTACAATTTATTTCTTTTAATTATCTTCAACATATAAGTACAAGCAAGACAGTGCATGAAGGCAAAAAAAAAATCTTGCATTTCTGGCAAAATTTTTGTCTAGTTCCATGTTTTTTTTTTACAAAATGCTCTAGATTAGTCTTTGCCAAGGTATGGAACAGATCTGAATGGGTAACAGCGGTGTTTGTAAAAGCTGCTGAAATCAAGACACATGAAAGAGAAACTGGTATTATATGGACATTGCTCAGCTAAGGAACTTCCTTTTAATCCATGAAAATGAAAAAACTTGCAGACTATCAAAATAGCAGCTTTAATCAAGGAACAATGCATCATGATTTTAAAAATACTTTAAGCATTTTCAAGTTTGTGATCATAATACTTTAATTAAAGGTCATTTAATTCATAATGCACTTCATGGCATAGTGTGAGTTAAAGGAGGAACTAATTCCAAAGCCAGGCTCAAGGACCACAAAGTAGATGTTGGCCAGAGGAATAAGCAAAGAATAATGAGACATAACTGCTGCTGCTGAAGGATCTTGTCATTAAGAAACAATCCCATCTATAATACCACTGGTAATAAAACAGACATCATAGCCAGCATCACAGCAAATCACTTGTCTGTCTTTCCACCCCTAGATTCTTGCTCCATCACAACCAAAAAAGATTAGGAAGTAAAGACATCTCTTTACACCCTCTTCATCTGAAAGGGTCAAGACATTGAGGTTTCACGCAGATGTTTCAGGTCTGAAACTTCTGGCTCCTTCACATATCCATAAATCAAACTTGTCTGCACTAAACCCAGGCAAAGCAGTAGCTTTTAGTGCAAACAAGTTTGATTTAGAATTTCAACACTAGATTTCCAGTTAGCTCTATCTCAGTGTAGCATCAGTAAGATATCTTGAGCTACTTAGATTTCATAATCTTTCAGCTTTGCTAAGGAAGTTCTATCCGTCTGGATAAAAATACTTCAATGATGAGGAAACGGCATTACTGCATTGTGGTGCAATATGGGTCCTCAGCTGGACAGGTTACCCAGAGAAAGCCAAAATATATGCTCCACTTCATATTCCAGATTTTATGCACAGAGAGAGAGAATTTTAAAACAAGTCCTGATTCTCAATGTTTTGAAATATTCTGTGTCTGCAGTTTGAATTAATTAAAGTTGGGGTTTGACAGTTATGTTATTTTATTATAAACGAATGTTTCATTATTGAGAAAAATCTCATCTGCTCAGCAAAAATAATAAAATGAAGGACTCTAATAGGATTCTCTTAGCTCCTGGGATGAATGCAGCAGTGTATACAGATGCCAAAACAAAGACATGCAAGAAAACATGCTGAAGTAAGACAATTAATTGTACACCAGCTGCCTGTGACAAGATAAAGAAAAAATGCACAAGAGATGCTAGTTAAAACAGATGTTACCAAAAATACCTTGTTCATTGCTTGAAGTGTATATCAATACTATCAGAGAGAATAGTATATAAGGAGCCATACAGGTTAAATCCATCATCTGGAAAGTTAAACAAATTTTCATTGAAAAATGATCTGGTTATCTTTACTTTAAAAATGTCTCCGCATCTTTTAACCATTCAGTTTCACACATAGCCAAAGCGTGTCCACTGCCACTTTGATGCAGTTAAGAGAATGATAACTTCCGGTGCTGCAAAAGAATTTCATAAGGTAATTGGTTGACAATAAAGCCTTGCTTTATCAATAGACAAAGTCAATAGTTTAGGAGGTTCCATCACTACAATCCAATATCTGCTGTTGTTCACGTCTACTAGTGTAAAAAGCTTTAAAGAATGCTTACTTGTTTGTGGGGCTGTGTTATGTCTGGGAAGCCTTCCTTATAGCTATGCAAAGTAAAATTTACTATTTTTTTTAATAAAATGAAAATAAAAAATGTTAAATGCTTACAGAACAAAAAAGTAACAATACAATTTTAAATTTTTCTCCACCAAGGTATTTTTTTACCATATACATCTACTGTCTCTTTCTCACTTTTTTAAGATTTGCATTGTGGGTTTTTCTTTGGTTTTNTAAAGTGTGTATTTGTTGTTTTTTTTTGGTTTTTTTTTTTTTTTTGGTTTGGGGGGATTTGGGGGTTTCTTTTTTTTTTTTTTTTGGTCTATTTGGGTTTTTTATTTGAATTTTTTTGTGCAAATTGTTTGTTAATAAATTTACATTGAAGCAAAAGAAAGTAGTTTTCTTTCTTTCTGGACAATGTACATTAATTTTGTTGAGTATATAGGGCCAATTACAAAACCAAGCCTTTAAAAAAGAAATGGAATTATTTTTTCACTGTGGAGTCTAACAGTCCTGTTAGACCTGATAATAGCAAGTACTTCGGAGAGATTTTCAGTTTCTTTTCTAGAAAAAGGTGACTGACTGTGGGAGTTCCATCTGTACAAAATATTTTCTTAATTGATGTAAAGCTGAGAAAGAAAAGTCAGTACATGGACCATACCTCTTTGTGGCACAAGCTTAGATTCACAATCATCAGTAAGAGAAAAACAGTGGAAGGTGTATTAGTACAGAAAGTCACTAATAGTTCCTTGTTCTGGTAAGTCATGTACTCACATGTATTTTCATACCCAAACCATTTTATTATGTACCCATTGAGTCTGCTGCCCCCAAAATATACCTGACAGAGAATCTCACATAGTAATAAAAAATGACAGACAAGAACAAAAAAAAGGGGAAGAGAGAGAAACTGAAGATGCTTGCATGCAACTATTCTTGCAACTGGTAGTTTATGTAATAGTGTAGTCCAAACAGCATTAACTGCATTGCAAGAAGGTTTCAGCCTCTGCCCTTGTTCGACTGCACACCAATACAGGGCTCTTAGCTTTGCTCTTTTCTGTACATGGATACAGTAACATGAATAATCAGCCATCCATGAACCAAGAACTATGAGTGCTTGTGATGCCATTAAATATGTAGCAGTACAAATTTAAATTTACACAAAACTCGGTTATGTTGAGCCTACTCTGTATTTTGCTGTCTATATGTTAGATTGTTCTGGTTTACATTAGACAAAAGGAAAGCTATTCCACAACATATGTTGCATTATATAGTATTGTCAAATATGTTACTTTTGCTTATAAATTCTAGTGCTATTTAATGCTCATTTTATTTAATGAAAAATATAAAAATGCTAATGCTTCTTTTTTTTTCAATTATCTGCAAAAAATCACAGAAAAAAGAATAGTAATGGTATAGAAATTCAGTAGTAGGGGAAATATATGTATTTGCAATACTTCTGAGTTTTGCCCTTCAAGTGAGTCATATTTTCTGCTAATTATGTGCATTGCTGCTAGCAATTGATCTTGTTAGTTTCAAACTATTGTCTGTCATGGCAAAGATTTCTTAACGTCTGTATGTATATAGCAACGATTTCTTAACATCTGTATGTATGTGGCAACTTCACATTTCTCCTACCATTAGCTTACAGAAGAAGGACAGGAAAGACAAGCAGAAGAGCAGAAATGAACTGATTTTTTGGTGAATTCCAGATCCCATCTGAGATCCTGACACATTTCATGCATACACACATACTCAGGTAAACACCCAGCAACATATCACCCAAAAGAATTTTAAAAAGCCCCAAAACATGCCTACAAAATCCCAGTGCAATAAGAATTCTCCAGAAAATGACCAGATAAATTTACCAAAATCACAAATACTATTTAAGCATTGAAAATGAGCAAATCTTACTGTAAAATGTGACCATTAGAAGCTCTATTTTTGATTTAAATTTTCAAACTCACCTAAGAAAATATCTTTTGTTGTTCACATTCTACTTCTCCATGTCTCCTTTATATCCTGTGGTTTTTTTTTTTTTTTCTTCCTACCTTTTCAGCATTTGTTTGATTTTGGCAAGAATATTTTTTGAGTTTATTACTGGAAAGCTGAAGATGACTATTAACAGCTATTAATGATTATTAATAATCTTTTTAAAAAGCTACTCTACCTTTTATTTCTATGTAGTCCTTTTCTGTTTGTCTTCATTTGTTGAGATAAAAGCAAATAAAATCTAATACACGTAGATAACTATTATAAAACACAAAAATCTGTCAAGTGATAGGAAAAGACTATCTGAAATTTGAAAAGAAGAAAAACACGTTTTAAAATAAAAAAATAAAATCTCTGCATGAAGGTAAATTATTTGAAACACAAGACAGGATGGTAAGAGAGAGATGTAGCTAAACCATGAGTACATTTACCTACCATTCTCACAAAGAAAAAAAAACAACCATTACCATCATAGGGTGATTAATATGATTAGTCAGTTATTTTCAAATTAAATTGAAGCCATGTTCAAAAGATGAGTGTCATAATACTCATTCTGCTAAGGAGAGAGAAGAGTAAAGACAATGACTGCAACTAGCATCAGAGTTCAGTGGTCAAAGCACCCACAGAGTATAGGATGCTCTTTTCCCATTTGCTGATTTAATAAATATTTATTGATGGCCCTCACCCCACGATGCAATATGGCCCTCTTAGAATACTAGACTAAACCCTGTTTTCCTTCAGAGCTTCCTTTTATGCATAGCTCATTTTCTTGTGTGACTTCTTAGACTATGTCTTCTCTGCTTAGACTGTGTCTTCTCTTCATCTAACACTTAATCTGGGCCTGAAGAGTGTGGTGAGTCCAATTAGATCTTACAAAGCTGAGAACTCCCCTGCTATGGAACTTCACTGCTAAAGATGGAAATGGAGAAAAAATATTCATGTGTACTCTTGTCAACAAAATAATTGAAAAAAATCTTGAGTTAGGCATAGAAAATATTTTACTGATAAAGGGAATATTTTACTGATAATGTGGAACACACAAAAAAAGGAGTCAATGTCAGCCAATAGTAAATTATGTACTTAAACATGGAGAAAGTTTCTGCAGATGCTGAACTTAAAAATATGTTGAACATTTTGCCAAAAAGTATCCAGATATGAAAGCTCATGAATATCTTTCTTCCCCCTGCATTTATTATTTAAGATCTGACTAATAAATGTCTGAACAGAAAAGCCCATTTATTTTCTTTAAAAATCAAATCTATTGAGTTTAACTAAATAAAGTAAGAATGCTTTGTAGACTTGCTATTTTTAAATTTTTTTTCTTTTTTAATACAGCATGACAACAACACAAAGAGACTACATTATGTGCTAGATATTGGTGTAAAGAACTGGGATGAAATTCTGCCATACATAGGTATGGATTTTAGCCTCAGCAGACTTGGGATTTCACAGTGGTTAGATGTTCAAAAGAATCATTCATTATGTCTGCTTAATTTTTTAATTACGATTACAAAAACAATTTATATTCTTTTTTGTTCACATATTTGAAAACTTGATATGTTGGGTCCCATATTAATACCTGAGTGTAGAAAATGATTGTTGTTTTCTGAGTTTTTATGGAATTTGAGCAAGTGGTGAATCTAAGTAGAAAGTCACCAGTATTTATTAATAGCTCTCAGGCCCCTCAAGCTCCAAATATATTACAAGGTATTTGCAAACTTCTGTAGCCCAGTGCAAGCAGTGGAATCCTGTTATTTCATAAACTCACAATATCACAGTGCTATCAACTCCACTCTGGAAAAATACACTGAAGCTTTCTTTCTGTGGATTATAGAATATCAGTTACAGATTTTATTTTCTTAAAGGTTAAAATGGTACTGGTAGATATTTCTCTATCCCTTGAAAGGTCAATAAACCCCAAGGGCACCATCACTCCTGACCGTCCTTGTTCCCTCCCTGGCTTGTCCCACCTGCCCAAGCCACTGGCCCCTGTGTCAGCCCATAGGGCCATCAGCCCCTGTGCCAGTGGCAAAGCAGCAGCTCTCTAGCTCTGCACAGCCCTGCCCTGCCCAGCCATGTGCCCACGTCCTAGCCCATGACCAGGGAGATGCCCGGTGCCCAGGGCTGGGGCTACCTGGTGTCCCCCAGCTGCCCATTCATGGTTGGAGGTGGGACAGGCCCTGGCACCAGCGTCTCCCCTGGCCCCCGCTCTACCCTTGCAGTTGCCCCATGTGTTCTTCCCTATAAGAACACATCTTCCCCTTATTTACTGTTTACTGTTTTTCTTTAAGTACTATGTTGCATAAAATGCTAAACATTATAATATAAGAAATGAAATTTTATGGCAGCTCTCCTAAATCACTCAACAGATTGCCTATATTTTAAACTGTGCTTGTCTGCCAATTTGCCACACATTATTTTTACAAATAACTTCATACTGACTGTACACAAAGGCTGAATGCTTTAAATAGTGAGCCACATAAATGGGGAAAAAGTTAAAGAATGAGACTGAAGTACATGCGGCTTTCTTGCTTTTTTGTTTGTTGTTGTTTAAAGTGAGGGTTCGTTTGAGGTGACTGAGCTTTGTTGGGGAGCAGCGTAGGTCGTGGCGCTGCGGCGGGCGAGGTGCCACAGCCTGTGATGCCAGCGCTGCGCCTCAACTGCCCTCCACTGCCTTGACATAAAACGCAAGTCAATGGCTCCTGAAGGACCCATCTCAGGACAAGACAGGCATTCGCTTGAGGACGTTTCTCTCCTTTTCACCTCCAGAAAGGCATCTTATCTTCTCCTGTCACTGCTGCCACACTGTTGCTAGGTCCCTGGAGCAGCCAGTGCTTGCAATATACCGAGTTGAAGGGATGCCTGTCTGTGATATGAGCACTGTCAGGAGTGTGATGTGACAGAGAACACAGGACTGTGAGGTCTGTGCCCTCCTCTCCAGATGCATCTGATTGTGACAAATTTTAGAACTTGTTTCTAAACAAGTTTCAGGTTTTCTGTACTTATGGCTGTCTTTGTTACATTTAGCCACATTTTCAAGACTTCTTTTGCAACATAATGGAACCTGAGGGTTTCATATTTTGTTAGAAAAACTTGTTCTCATGCAATCTTATGACTCTGGGATTTTAAGTGATAGGTGTGTCACACCTGTAGTTAACTAGGACTTCTGAGTAGAGAGGAGGAAAGAGACAGAATAAGGACAACTAGAGTGATGCTTGTGAAAAAAATCATTAAGTACATAAGTGTCTTCTTTCATATTGCTTTGTTTTCCTCTTACACGTGGATCAGTGCTTCTGAACCTGGAGGGAACAGTTCCAAGGAGACTGAAATTGTGAGCTCAGTCTGGAAGAATTAGGGAAGAAAGTAAAAATAGCATGAAAAATCTTTAGTCCTTTGTCCTGACTTCTCCACATGAACAGTAAACTCCACAGCAGGTAGCCTGATCTGAAGATATATCATCTGTGTGTTGTTAAACATTACTTTCAAAATGTAATTGTTAAAATCAAGAGAGATGCGTCTGTCTGTCCATCTGTCTCTCAGCTGTTCTGGGCTCATAAGCTGTTTGTCCCATGGCTCAGATCTGTTTTCCAGATGATAAACAGAAATGCCTGTTTCCAAACACATTACTTTGGCAGAGTCTGTCATGAGTTTTATTGGTATGTATATGAAGAGAGAAAACTTTCTTAACAAGTTACAATCCTGACTCTGTTTGATTTCAGAGAATCAACTTTTGAACCATGATGTTTATAGGTAATTTATGATGGTAATTTTGAAAATATAGAATAGTAAAATATTACTGTGCTGGTACTCTTAATAGCTTTTGGGTCTTTACATCTGAAATCCCTTGCCAATTATGTGCTTGAATTTTCAGCCTTCATGCTATGTTAAGTTTAATTATCTTGTAGTCAATATTTCTATGAAATAGAGATGTGTGTGTGTTTATTTTCTCTTCTGACAACTTCCTCTACAGGTTTTTACTTTTAATTCTGTATTAAATTAATCCTTGCCATTATGTCTGAAGTAGAGATTGACTATGGTGATTAAAGATGGAGTGTTCCAAGTCTCATATAAAATTTCAAGAGGAAAATAAATATCTTCCAAATATATTAATATTACTTGCTATAAAATCTCTATTTGTAAATTAATGTAGTTAAAATTAGTCCAAAACTGCTTGTTAGATCAAATTACTGAAAGAAAATATTTGATGAGCATACACGCTACTGATAAACATACTAGAAACTATCTGCGTATATTGTCCTATTTTCACTTTATACTGCATGGACGAGTCTTCCTAATTTCAGAGTATTCTAAAAAGTATCAAGAAATCAGTAAAGGTATATAGTGTTTTCACGCATTTGTTTTTTTTTTAGTAATTTAGGAATGTCGTAGCAATATTGAGAACTGTAATATACCTCCAAAAGTCTTGTGTCTTCCTTATGTAAGACATTTTGTCGTGTTGGATTCAAGTCTATCTTACTATCAGAAAGACCTGTTGTTTCCCTCTTTGCCTTTAAAATTATGTGCTAACAATAGAAATACTCACTGAAGAAACCATGGTTACAGTGGGAATAAGTAATATCTAAATTACTGTGAATTCCTGTTCATTTTTGCTGTGTCCTTCATTGTAGACATATATGCAGCATCTCAATTAGCAGCAGTTACTCTGGTATTTAGGAAAACAGAGGGAGAGAGGACAGGAAGAGGGGAGAGACATTCTAGCTATGGTCTTCTTTTAAGAAAAAGAATTCAAGAAAGAATTCTCAGTCTTCAAAAGTCTAAATACACCCTTGTGACTCTTCAGCAAGTGGGAGAAGAGCAGGAAGAAACATGCTTACTTGACACCACTCCTTTTCAAATGACATATCAGTTGTCCTTCCTTCTGCATCAATGATGTAAAGCAAAACCAAATCCAAACACATACTAGGCACTTATGTCCCTGGAATTATGGCCAGACCAAAAATCAATGAAGTTGTTCTCAAAGTAAAATACTGATCAGCAGAAGTTTAAATGTGTCAGAATATGATTCTAGATGGTCAGCAAATAAAGCAATGGATATATTGCTTTTCAAAACAAATTAATCATCTCTTCCCTGTATATTTATATCTTCTACACCAAAACAGCAAATAGAGCAGAAAATGAAATCTTTCATATTAAAATTTTTCTCAACACAGGATGACATTAACAGCTACAGGGCTTGAATTTCATTTGCATATACTGTTATATCACATCTGCCTTTTCCTTGGACCATGCTTCGACATTTATTTCAATAACTACTTTGGCACCCAACTTGAAGATGATGAGTCTAATTGTGAATTTATGGCATGTTTAGAATTCATTCATTTAGAAGCAACTTGGTTTAATTGTGTGAAGCTTGTGTTGGTTGGTCTGCTTAGGGGTTTTTATGCAGAGGAAACAGAACATTCATTATCACTTCTGATTTTTATATGATACCTACTGCATTTTTCCATATGGAGTAGTCTGTGCAGTACAGTAGGAAAATATAAAACAAAAAACCAAATAAATACCCCTCCCCAAAAGAAGAAGAAACCAAAACAAAAATGAGCCACCAAACCGTTCCCAACACAGATAAAGATAACATGCTATGCAACAAGAAGATTCAAAAATTTGGATGAACAAACCGCTCAACAGATTGAATACAGATTTGTTTCGGACAATTGAGCAGTGCTGCTATACCTGTGGAAAATCTGTTTGTGTCCACTCCTTTTCATTTTTCTAAACTACCATTACAATTTTATTTAGACATCTTTATTCATGAGTGGCGGTATGCACTGTGCTATAGCATAACAATTAAGGTATTTTTATCACCACAGAAACCACCAAATCATTAATGCAAGTTTGTACACTTATAAGGAAATTTAACAATTTGCAGAATTATATTCTCTCTTTTGGGAGAAAAGGTTGCATAATGAATAGAAAAATTTCAGAATGGATCAGGAAAGCTGATTTCAAATAATCATAAACAATCCAAATTCATCCTTATCATGTCTGCAAAAATGCAAACTGGTTTTCTGTCCAGTGTGAATATGTCTACCTTTTCTTCTGCCTCCTGTTTTGTACTGATATAGATGGAATTGTACAAGTATTGACTTGAGCTGAGGAGACAACAGTGTTGCCTTTCATGTTGCTACATCTACAGAACTCAGCATTGGATGACACCAACTCTGTGTGGGCACCGTGTGAATGACTAGAGGATGGACTGGCAACAGAAACGAAGGATAAAAGCAGGATGCGAAAAAAGTTAGTTGTTAGAATACGAAAAATAAAGAAGTGAATTGCCCAGTTGAAAAAGACACAAAATAAAAATCGGCAAAAGAAAGAAAAATAGAAGCTCTAACAAAGGAAAGAAGAAACAAATTAGTGTGACAACATCAGGAGGCCTGTCGCCCAATCCAGCAATAAAAGTATTATGAGCACTGAGAGAAGATATTTTATTTCATAAGAGTATCACCTCATTCTTTTTAAAATCATAAATCTTTAAGCAAGATAATTAGTTGTATATAGAAAAGGTAAAAGCAGTTGAATGCATTTTATTCTTTGTCTGAGGTATTTTAGCGTTACTTCTTTTCACTAGTCTATATGAGTGAGGTATTTACATCTTAAAATGGGATTTTTTCCCTATTCAATAAAGAAAATCTTTTTAGTTATTCTGTGGTCATAGAATAATGCAACCTTTGTTGCTCTGTGATGTTTTATTACTTTAGAAAGTTAGAACCTTAGGTTGGAGGTATGAAAAATGCTGTTCATCTTTAAACTCAACATCAGTCAACCATCTACAGATTTTATTTATTTTTCTATGCTGTGCATACATGGAAATATTTGATCTCAAGTTCTGAAGAAAATTTAGAAAGAACACTAAGAGAAAGATTTAATCTTTGGAATACCTATGTAAATATTTCCTGTCTCTAACTTCCTTGAGGAAAAATTGAATTTAAACTGGGAGAGCTGTAAAAAAAATTGCTTTCAGAATATGAAACACAAATTACAGTAAAACTAAAACAGCTTCATTAAAAAAAATCAAGTATAATATCATTCCAGCCAGAAAAAGAAAAGTAAATGTAAAAGCAAATTATATTTTTAGAAATAAATAAGCTGTAGTTCAGACAAATTTTGTTACCTGTCAAGAAATGACCAACGGTCTTGGAAACACCTTGGAAAAATAACATATGCATATTACATTGCATGTCACTGTTTAATGTCCCATATCAAATGAACAATGCTTGAAAACTGGACAGTGTTACATATGGCTGGAAGGAGAATGAGAAAGCATGAATGTTCTCCTTGGAATTCTAAGCAAACAGCAGTATCTCCTTGAGTCATACTACTACCAATAATAAATATTTAACAGTAGGAATAGAGGCCTTGTCTAGATACCATTTGCACGAGTTTTATTAATATTGTATCTTATATCTTCAGCTGAACCCTATAGAAAATGAAATTATATGAAGGGCTCAATACTTGTGGCTATAACAAGACGATCTAAGAATAAGTTTTAGAAGCAGTCTGAAACAAAGAAGGAACTATACCTGGATTAAAGGAAGAAAATATTTCCATGTTTAAACTCTATTATAATGCAGATTTTTTAATGAATTAACAATCTATATATTAAATTGTTGGGTTATAAGATAAATTTTAGGTTTAAGTAAGTTCTATTACTTAATCTGTTAAAGTAAATTATTCTCTCATGTTGGTATATTTTAGAATTAGAACTAGGGATGGACATTTTATTCAGTAGGTAGGTCACATTAGCAAGTGTTGCAATAAAAAGAAATTTGGCTCCATGTGGTTTATGCTCATATGCAGCTGGAAGATATATAAATCTTAGTGTAATCTGCAGTTCAAAAAATCCAAGCAGCTCCTTGCAGGAGATGTGACAGTAATCTGGAATAGAAATCAGAACTACTTAGTAGATGTTTTAATCACAGGAAAACTGTTATTTATTTCAAGAGCAAGTTTCTTTCTACTGTGTTTCATGAATTGTACAAATGGGTTTATTTGGATGTGTCTGTTTGTCATTTCTGATGCTTGGAATGTGAACAGTGGTTGATAGTAAGGCTGATGAAAACTGCTTTTGTAATTTGAAGAGGTTTTAAGTAATTTCCCATTGTTGTTGTCGTTGTAATTATTTCATTGTATTGGGAGACAGTGTGTAGCAGCACACTTGGCAGAAGCTGCTGCTTTTGAGCTTCAGATTTTGGTGGGAAGAAAGCCCAGGCAAAGCCCTCAGCCTTCTTCTTCCAAAATCTGAACTCTGCCTGAGCTGTGGTAAAATCCCATATTGCCTTTGTGTTACCTGTACCCATATCTCAGATGCCATATATGGCTATGTCCTGGGAAGCTCTTCTCCACTGTCACTTTGAACTATGCCGTTCCCCATTGGGTGTTTCCTGATCCCATCTCCCTTTAAAAGAGCCCTGCAGGGCTTCCGCCTGGCTCTTTCTTCTGGGTTACTCAGCCATCTGGATAACTCTGGACCCTCACTACGCAACACTGGATTCACAATAAACGGCTGTTATCCCGAGGAAGAGCCCTCTGTCAACCCTTTTATTCTCATCTGTGCTACCACACCATGCCTGGGGAAACTCTCATCCTAGAGGAGCCAGCAGAAACAGGTTATCTGCGGTAGCTAGGACTCTGTCCTTTGGGAGAGTTATACAACTCATCCCGGCAGGGATCACACACGCATAAAGGCACTGTCGCTACCTTGAAAGCCTTCCAGGCTTAGCACGTTAACTGTGGTAAATTATATAATCATAGAATCACTAAGATTGGAAAAGACTTCTAAGATCATTGAGTCCAACCATTTATGTAACAGTTCCAGGTCCACCCCTAAACCATATCCTTAAGCACCACAAAGTCAGTTTTATAGACAGAAATTTTAAAAACACAGTTCTGATTAAATTAGTTTTGCAACTCTCCCATACAAAAAGGCATATAACTTAAAAAAATTAATTTTCTTAAGTTTATATTACAATATTTAAATAGAAAGATGCATGTAGGGTTATACCTGCAGAACATTTAGGGATCAAAAAAAGAAAGTGTCCATTAAGTGTAAGGTCATAATATGTCCTCTATATATTAACCTTAGAGAACTTATTGTGTTCTAGGTAATGTTCTAATATTCTGGTGGAGTAACATCATTCACATTGCTTAAAAGTGTGTTTCATATTGTTTTTTTCATAATCTAAAGAGAGGGGAAGAGATGGCAAAAAGTGTTCTGAAATCCCTGTCCTCTTCTAGCCCAAGAATAATTTCAATTTATGGATAAGATTTACAAAATACTTAAGATCTAATTTACATTTCAAAGTCCTTAGGTCCGCCTTGGATTTATGTACCAGTGTCTGTATGCCAGTGAACAGATGAAAAGATTACCCAAACACTGATCCTGTCCCACAGCTGATTAAATAAAACTGATGGCATAGCTCATGAACCTCTGAGGACCAGAGACCTGTCCTGCCAAGACTTTATGTCAGGTGTCTTATTCATGAAATATAGGATATAGGACAGTAAGCTGCTGGGCAAAAGCCTGCATCATTATGAGCACACTTGAGACAAGATGTTTTGGATCAGATTCCTAGTCTGCCTGATGTAAGGTAATGACCTGAACCTGTATTTTGGGCTAATGCCCTAAGTTGATCAATGGGAAAATGTAAAATATCAGTCCTACATATTCAAGTTCTTCCATTTTTTGCAAACAACAGAGTATTCTTTGGGCCAGAACTGTAACATAAAGGCTGGAGTCCTCACCTGTGGTGCACTGAGACTGAAATACCTCTTTACATTTTTGGGATCTAAGTATTTAAAACACTAAGGGAGTACAAGTAGAATGACTTCTGAATGAGGGTTGTGCTGTTCAGACCTCCAATGATTTTCACACTGACTTTGGCTATGAAGTCCCTGCTTCAAATTGGATAAAATAGTACTTTGTCACTTTCACATGTCTTAACTGAGGAATCTTAACTGCTAATATATTGGCTATTCTGTTACACATAATGGAGTTTTCTTCATAACAGAATACTAATTTCTGGACAATTAATAGGAGAGGATTTCTATCAAGGTATCTCAGTCAGAAAGAATCACCTGTCTGGCTAGATTTAGACATTGATCTTAAAGTCTAGATGCTCAAGTTCTCTCAGGTTTTTAGCATTCCAATCCATTACTGGCTTAGGCAGATAAATCATTACTTCCAGATTTTTCCTTTAGGCATGTTACATAGTTTGGCAGGCTGCACATTCAAATAAGAGATGGCAATTCTGTGAGATGGCAGGAGGATTGAGATCACAGTACTCAAAATGGCAAATATTGCATTTGTTTGAGTGTTTAAGTATGAGCTGTAAATTTCTTTAATAGCAAACATTTTCCAGTCAAAGCTACCTCAAACATTATGACAAAGCCTAAATCTTGTCTGCTTTTGCTGTTTTTTAGAGATTTTAGATCATATCCACAACAAACAGGTCTGAAAACCTGTATGAGATAGAGGTTCAATACAAGTTTGCGAGGTAACTAACAATGAAGCTCTATCATTCAAATTAGCATTATTACTGCAATGCTGCATAACTTAGAAGACTCATTAAGACACTGTGAAAAATAATGAAGTACTAATGGGAGAAGTGTAAATCTCAGTAAAAAAACCTCTCACAGTAACATTATAGATTTATGTAATAAATTTTATATTTTTATTTGCATAATTAACATACATAGCTAGCATAGATATAAGTACATCTAATCAAATATAATGTTTCTGAAATTCACAATGAGAGAAGGAGTACAGGTAGAAGTAACTCTGTAAAGGGAATGTCTCAATGAAGTGTATTTGGGAGGAAAATTCTTCAGAATGCTCTTTACTACATCACCTTTCTTTTTCATGACTGTCCATAAGGATTGTCTAAGTAGTGTGTATTGGGATTTAGTCATGTGCTAAATCCTGCCTAATTAGGAATTAGGTCCATTTCAAAATTCTCTGTTTTATGTATCAATGTAGTCCATTTACTTCCCAGGACTCTCCCTAATTTTTTAATAGTTCCCTGGGCACTTAACTTCAGTCATTGATACTTAAGGAGGCAGCTTTGGACAGAGTGATCAGCTCTCTCACAAGTAGGTCTCTGTAGATATTGAGATTTAAGAAAAAGCAATGTTGACTACATCTGCATTGTAGTAATTTTAAAAAAGAATGCACCTCTGTTAGATAGACTGATGTGTTGGATTTGCATGGAAATAGGGGTGGCTTCTGTGAGAATCTGACAAAAGCTTCCCCTGTGTCCAACAGAACCAATTCCAGCCTGCTCTGGGATAGCCCCACTGATGGCCAAGTCTGAGCCAACATCCATGGTGGTAGTGCCTCAGGGATAACAGACTTAAGGAGAAAGAAAAACTTCTGGGCAACAGCAGCCAAAAAGAGGAGTAAGAATATGTAAGTGTAGTAACACTCTTGACACCAAGGTCCATGGAAAAGGAAGGGAGGAAGAAGCTGCACCAAGGAAGGAGCAGAGATTTCTCTGCAGCCTGTGGTGAACAGCATGGTGAAGCAGGCTGTCCTTCTGCAGCCCAAAGAGGTCCACAGTGGAGCAGAGATCCACCTGCAGACCATGGAGAATGTGCCTGTGCTGGAGCAGGTTTGCTGGCAGGACTTGTGACTCTGTGGGGGATCAGTGCTAGAGCAGTGTGATCCTGAAGGACTGCATCCTGTGTGAGGGACCCACACTGGAGAAGTTAAGGGAGAACTGTCTCCTCTAGGAAGGAGCCTTTACTGGAGCAGTAGAAGAGAATGAGGAGTCCGAGTCCTGCCCCTGAGGAAAGACAAGCAGCAGGGACGTGTGATGAACCGACTGGAGCCCCCATTCTCCAGCCCCCTACACCTCTTGTGAGGAAGGGATGAAAAAATTTGGATTAAAGTTAAAGCTGGGAAGAAGGGATGGCTGGAAAATGTTTCAAAGATTTGGTTATCTTTCTCATTGTACTCTGTTTTGATTGGTAATAAATTAATTTCACCGAGTCAAGTCTGTTTTGCCTGAGGTAGTGTTGGGTGAATGATCTCTCCCTACCCTTATCTCAACCCAAAAGCCTTTTGTCATATGCTTTCTCCCCTGCCCAGCTGAGAAGGGGAAGAATAAAGCAGCTTTCGTGGACACTTGTTGTCTAGCCAGGGTCAACCCACAACAATTGGATCTGTCTTGGTAGGTGATCAGAGGCATTTTCTCCATTGACTGGGAATTCAGACAAGCTAGATCAATACCTGCCTGGAGCAGTCATCTGTAATTCTGGTGAGACAGTATGTCTGTTAGTTCCCAACTGAGATGGAAAGATTGTAGTGAATCTACAGATACTGGTAATGTATATTGATTCTTATCTTCTGTTAAGTGTTACTGTCCTTCTGTGTTGTCTTAATTTTGTACCAAATTTCATTCTATTTCCCAAGCTTTTTTGTGAGTCAGGTCCAAAATAACCTTCCTGTTGTAATGCTGAATGAAAAAATAAAGAACCAGGGTAAATTCTAAGAGGTTGCTTAATTAATACAGTCAGTGCAAACTACAGGCTGTTTTCCAGGACGCTGTGGTAGGCAGAAATAGTTGTGCTAAGATGAAGTCAAGAAAAATTTCTGGAGCTTGTATTTACTATAATTCACTAAATAAAACACAGATATAACACTAGCAAACCAAACTCGTCACATTTTATGCTGTCCACCTTCCTACTCTGAAATAGATAGTATTTTCCACTACTTGTTCCAACAAATGGGGCGTCAAAGGCTTTTGCACCTCAAGCTTTTATAGCACCAGAGTATTTGCCAGCTTTGTCAGGTGTGAGTAGTGAATGTCAAGTGGATTTATCTGGGCATTCATAGCCATTTTTTCATGTGCTCTACTTTCAATTATAGCTGCAGTTGACTAATTTGAAATGTGCCATTTTTTCTATCAAAAATGAATCAGTCATGCTTAGAGGTAATGAGCCAAACTGTGTGGGCATGTCCTTACCAGCACACAGGGTAGAAACCAAAATAAGCTTCTTATAGCATCAAAAATACCATTTTATATGTTTTCTGGCCTGCCAGCCACAAGTTAAAACAAGCATCATATAAATCCACTACTAGGAAAAGGATTGTAAATATATATATACATATATATATATATGTGTGTGTATATATATATATATATATATATACAGTTAATCAGTTTGAAACATTACTCATTGCTTACTACCATTTTTTTGGTATACATAACAATTATTGTGTTCCAGTTGAGTGTAGAGTGTTCAGTAGCAGGAAAGAAAATGCCTTGGTTGAAATCTACATCTCAAGCCTATCCACATACTTCTAGAGCTTCCAGAACTGAAGCATAGTTTCTTTAATAATGTTATAGCTATATTAAAACAAAAATGAAGATGCAAAGTTTTCCATTGCCTTAAGTAAGAAAAGGAAACTATGCCCTTAACTAGCTATAGCGCTACAATAAACGTGATAATAAGTAATTCTGCCTGAAGTGGGTGGAATCAATGCCAAAACTGTATGCAGTCAAATATTGCCACAGTAGCAGAATCTCCACTTACTCAAAAATATGTCATTTTTAAAAAATAACTTGCCTGCAGAATGGGTTAGGTCTTCTGAGAGAAAATTTTTGTCTCTCCTTATAAGAGCACACTCAGGATACACATAAATATTGATAATTTATTTTTAATGTATGAGTCATAACTAGAAAAGATGAAGTGACAGCCTAAAAGAAGATAGGACTCTTTGGTCATTGTATTCATCAGTAAAATAAAGTGCAAACATGATACTTTGTGATACATAGTTTAATCTATTCTTGGTTTAACCCCAGATTTAAAAACATTGTTTAAAAACTGTACTACCCTAAGTAATAAGTGCATTGGGAATAGCAGAAAAAAACCACATTACTTTGAACATTTATACTTGTTATTTAAGCTAAATTACTCTTGAGATCATGGAAGGTTGTTAGCAGGAAAAGTGAAAGAATGGCTTGATAAGCAGAAGAACCCCAATATTAACTTTTCATTTACTCAAGAATCTGCAGACCAAAAGACTCACTGGGAAAAAGAATCAACCTAAAAATAAAGAAAGAGGACCAAGAGATGCCCCAGTATAATTTTCAGACTGCAGCGACTCATGACACCTGGAAACTCCAAAATGAAATTCTGTCTATGTAAGGGCTTAAGGGAAAGCCAACAGAAACAGTACATACTCGTAGAGAGCTGTTACTTTTAATTCCTTTCTCTGAGTGCTGTAATCAGAGGCTGTTTGAAGGAAAGGCTGTAGCACTGAGCCCTATTAATGTTCACAGGTCATAAAAGCAAATTTTGCTGGGCTACGGACAGTAGTTTGATGAGTGGCTAAATAGAACACATTCAGTCAGAGAGACTGTGAATAAATGAGAAGGCATGGCCTGGAAAAAAGGATATATCTGAAGAACTGGAACAATTCACAATTGCATGCAGTATATCCAAAAATATAAGAATTTTTCTGCAATGTATTATTAAAGATAGAACACTTATTACAAAGCAGGTATTATTTTGCAATTAGTGTTCTTCTGTGATTTCTCTCTCTGCCATTAGCTTCCTCTGTCACCTTTGGAAATCACTGAAGCCCAGATCATCAAATACATTTTGGAACCCATACATTTTTATGTCAGAGAATGCTTACATTTCTTCAGGATCTCAGTATTAGTAAGACACACAATTCTCTACTTAGGACAAAGAGTTCATGATAGTATTTAATGCAATTTTGTGAATTAACTCCAGGATCATAGATACAAATGGAAGATACACGAGGTTCTCAACAGAAAGTCTTGAATCAGGCAAATATGGAAAGAAGTCTTTCATAGAATGGTTCATTGTGAGGACACTATAAGAAAAGTGTTGACAACTACTAAGCTCTCAAACATAGTGATAAGCCTAAGGACTCTTGGAGAACAATAGAAGGGCACTATGTGCATTAAATGGAGTGAGGGAAGTGCAAACATAGATGACACTGGTGTTTGAAAGTTCCAAGGAGGAACCTGGTGGTAGTATCTGGAGAAGAAGGTCTGAATTTCTGGGAGAGATAGAGACTTCTGAGGCAGGAAGTACTACAAGCTACTACGGGCGCTCCATGGAATCTGGTGGTGAAAATATGAATATAATCCTCCTGACCACCTTGCAAATTCTTTCCACTTTATCCTCTCTTTTGTTTTTCAGAATGACCTCATTGACTCAGGCATCGGTCTGTGCTCTTGGGTGTCTGTGGCTTCCAGACCTGGTGGTGGAATCCAGCTCACTCAGTGTGTGTGCAACGAGCACATCCTGTTCTACATCTGCCTGCATAGAAACCTCCCCTTAAGTTGAAACCAATACAGAATATCCGTGCTGTTCTTTCTTTTACTACATTATGTTAATTTTACAGAGGGCCAAGTCGTGTCCTATGTGGAAATTTGGTTTCTTCACAAAACATACAGGTGATCCTAAAGAAGCCACCGGTGATACTTTGATATCAGTGTTAAAATTTTTACAACTCCTGCTGATATCCATTTTCCTGGCTATCTTTGTGTTTGCTGCAGGTACTTAGATGAAGCAATAGCATTTTTTAATGAAACTGACATTTCTAAAACAGTTGACAGTGAAGAAAATATTTTACCAGTGCAAGGTAGTGATAGCAACACACTTAAAACCTTAGCTGGTGCTTGAAAGCACATGAAACTACACAAAATTGTTCATAAATAGTTTTGAATATCTGTAAGCAGTTAATTTCTTTTAAAGAGCATAGTGCTTCTTACTAATTAGGGTTTTTTCCAGTGAGAGGAATTTTTATGAATTTAACTACTAGATAAAGGAACCTAATATGGTAAGTCCATAAAGCTCTATGAGTCCCATTCAGTCTCAATAAAGTCAGATAATTTCCACTGACTTCAGAACATAACGGATCAAACTCCTGCTAAACATGACATAACAAAATCTTGTCACCGTGTGCATGTACATGGAATATTGTTGCCTTATTTAGGTTGTTCATTATTCCTTATCACCATTTCGTCAGATATAAATCAGTGTATGTTAAAACATAGCTCCTTTTTAGTGGTTCTAGATGCCTAATAACTCTCAACTTCTGCAGTCCAGGAGAAGTCTGTCACACAGATAGTGTGTTTTAAATTTGAAGCTGGATGAACGAATGTTTTAGACTACCTTTAGCCTGAAGTCCTGTCTCACAATAGAGGTCAAAAGGCTTTTATACCCTATAACATCCAATTTTGAATTAAAATAAAAAAGGTGTTGTAACTAAATCTTTCAAAGAGGTTGTTGTGGTTTAGGCTGGCCAAATGCCAGGTCCCTATGAACAGCCACTCATCCCTCCCACGCAGCTGAATATAGGGGAGAAACATTTAATGAACTTTGAGATAAGAACTGAGAGAAAAAGATTCTAATTAGGCTACCCTCCGAGAGGCAAAACAGGTTCAAACTTACAGATTAAGTGAATGTATTGCTTACAAAATCAGAGGAGTATACTGAGAAACAAAATAAGTCCTTAAAACACCTCTTC
>VZRZ01006842.1:300453-336546 GCA_013398175.1 Climacteris rufus | reverse complement strand
CTCCACCGACAGAGTGCAGTCTTTCCAAGGGTGGGCTGATCCCAGTCAGGGTGGGGGGAAACAAGGCCTTTTTATGAAAGATGACTCCCTCGGCCCCGGGAGCAAAAGCCTCATTCACCATGTCGACCCCCCGACCAGACCATAGTCCCTCCTCCAGGCATCCAGGCATCCATCCAGCGCATCCCTCCTGCTCCGGCATGGACTCCTTCCCCACAGCTGGGGGCGGATCTCTGCTCCTTCATGGACCTTTAGGGTGCAGGGAAACACTGCATTAGCATAGTCCTTACCACAGACTGAAAAGGTGTCTTGGCCTTGGTGTCTGATGCACCTCCTCCCCCTCTTTCTTCTTTGCTGACCTTGGAGTCTTCATAGTTGTTTCTCTTAACATGTTCTTACTTCTCCTCTTCATGTAGCTAAAACTACAACTGCAGGCACCTGCTTTGTTTTGATGTCTTCTTAAATATGTTGTCACAGAGGCATTACCTCCATCTCTAATTGGCCCAGCTGTGGCTAGTAGCATGTCCATCTTCAAAGCTATCAGAGATTACCTCTGCTGGACAGTGGTGGAAGCTTCCAGCAGCTTTTCACAGCAGCTGTCTTTGTGGGATGAAACATCATTGAGTCAAGTAATTTAGAATTATTGAGGACAAAAGTCAAAGAAAAAAAAAAAAAGACACTTTTCCCTGACTTTCTTTTAAAAATTCCTTTTCAAGATTAAGTTTAAAATTCAACAGATGATTTGATCTATGGCTAACTGGAAGTGTTGTTTTAGATTACTTTCTTTTTTTTTGGCATCTCTTTTTCTAATTTAAAATAACTTTTTATCCTTGTTTCCCCTTTTGCAAAGAGAACTGATGTAGCACGACCAAAGACCCTATATCACGTTGAAGTAGCAATCCTACTGTGCAAATTTTATAATTGTAAATTACCTGAAACATACCTGAGAAACCAAATGTATTTGACTCTCAACATTTGATTTATCTCTCCACAGGAGATCTTATTTCCACATTGCAACTAGAGGCATGATTGCAGCAACTATAACTATACTTATACTTGCTGTCATCCAGCTAGCTGAAGCAATCATTGCACAAAAGTCATACCTGTAGTTAAGGTTTTGAAAGTAGATTTTCTTAGGCCTGCAAGGAAACCTGAGCTGAGAACTTTCGGTTGCTTTACCCTGCCAAACTTGAGCTATATTAGATATATCTTTTTAGGCTCTGCTCATGCATCTCATGTGAAGGGTCAGCATGATCCTAGGTAGGTAGGTAGGTAGGTAGGTAGATAGATAGATAGATAGATAGATAGATAGATAGATAAATAGATTAGATAGATAGATAGATAGATAGATAAATAGATCCCAGGGATACTGGCCTGAGGCTAATTTTAAAAATCTTATTTTATAGCCATAGTATTTCATGTTTGTTACAATCAGAATGGAAGTAGAATGGGTAAGAGAGAATTTTTTTCAGTTTTTGGAAAGAGGCTCACACTTAAAAAACCTGTGGTCTGTGTCACTGCTATTATAATAATCATACAGTAGGAAGAGATGCTTCAGCAAAGACTTTTTTCAAACCAGAAAAAGGATGTTGGGGGAGTTGTCTTCAAAGAGTACTGGAGGAGGTGATGACTTTTTAATTTCCAGTCCAGTTTTAGCATTACTTAGCAGTATAACTGGAGAGAAGAATAACATGTAGCAGCTACTGCAATGGTTATTTTCTCTACTGAAGATGCTTAGTACTATGTTGCATAATGTAAGTTATTTTCATATACTATGTCAATGATATGTGAATACATTATGGTGGACATTCTTCTTAAGGCAATGACTTTAAGACACTCAGTTTCTTCATCAGAAATAATTTATTTTATTGTTTTTATCATTAATAATGTGATCTTTTTCTTTTTCAAAATTTATTAGGATTTTAATAGCAAAATTTAATAGGAAACAGGGAGACTGAAATTGAAAGGCATTATTTTTTAAAACCATGATTTTTTTGAAAATGAACACCTGATTTTCCATCATCTTTAGGATTCCTTTCTAAGAATAGTATATTTGAAAACACTGGATTTTTAATCTCAGTGATTAATCTAATAGGGAAAAATCTTTAAAATGCTTCTCAACTTTCTCCCATTGATATGTTGGTCAGGCTTTTCACTTAATTAATTTTAAATATATTTATTAATTTATTTATTTACATTCAATTATTGTTCTTTTTAATAGCTATTTCAGACTCTTTCTACTCCTGGTGCCCCCTTTTTTCTTCTCTTCTCTCTCTTTGGAGCCTTCCTTCTGTTATTTAAACCACAATTAGTTATCACAGTAATATGTAAATCTACATTTTAATCCTATCAGTATAATCTAGAGAAAACTATCAATAGCTACATAGAGAACTATTCCTTATTCAAGTCTTAGTTTTCCTACTATTAATAACTTTATTTTTGTGTAAAATAAAATTTCTACAGGCCGGTGAATTTTTGCATTTCCACTTGTTCAAATATTGTGAGAAGTGCTATCATGATTTCACTACATACACACAGTTTTAGGAGTATCCATTTGTTTCAAAGATTCTCTTATATGTAGGTTGAGGGATTAATTTTACGTCCCAGAATTAATATGGTTATAAAATGTTGTTTTAAATGGACATTGTTTAATATAGTTGTTATAAAATATTGGATAAAATATTTGAGAAATAGTTAGTAGTCTAAGACAAGTACAATGCTTTGAAAAAAGCAGTGGTAACTGAGGTAAAAAAACTTAATTTTCTGTTGGCAGGAAGTTCTGGCGGAAAAATCTCTACTACTTCCTAATGTGGGTGTTTTCATAAGTTCAGTTTATGTGGGTAGTGCATGATTTGCTGTAACACGTGCAGAAATTTCTGTAGTCCCATGCTCGGTGAATCACTGCTTAGGCAGCAGTTAAGCTCCTGTTTCTGCCTCCTGGTGAGGTGCCACAATGCCCTCAACCACCTGCCCACGACAATTTGCTGTTAAACAACTCCCTGGCTCCCCAGGGAACCTGACTTTCTGACCATCTTCTTTCCAAACGTCTTTCCTGCTGCCACATGACCTCCCTTCCCTCCCAACTGATTACTGTCGTTGGAGAAGGACACAGACATCAAATCATCATCGGCAGATTTATGTGCCCTGCAAATCTGTTATTGCTCAGCCATTTTGTCACACAACAGGCTGGCGCTGAGGGTGTGCAGCACCGCACAGTCACTGCTGTCAGTGCCTTTACAGAGTGTCTCAAGCCCCAGAGATTTCATGTCTCATGTAGATTAGGAAACAAATTTTACTAGGTTACTCGATCTGCTAGGTAGACAAAATAAAAATATGTCATACAAAAAGACGTATTTTGCTACAGCCAAGCAGTATCCAAACTCTACTCCACACTCAAAAGTTTCACATTTGTAGGTGTGATATCCAGAGATACTCATAAAGCTTCTAATGGAAAGACAGAGACATACTAATTTGAAAATAGGCATATTTTTTTCTTCCCATGTATTTCAAGAATTAGGACTTGGATGCTTCTGTGGAAAGGAATCAGAGGAATTTTGAAAAATTAGGATTTTTAAGAGACAAAAGTTTTTAAAAAGCTAGAAAATGTATTAAAGATCATCAACAACCTTTGTAAGACAATACACAACCATATGAATCAATGTAGCTAACACACTCTGAAATGGGAACAACAGTTAAAATTGATTTATAAATTGTAGAAATTCCTTCTGAGGAGTCTCCTTGGGGAAATTAATGCTCAGGCGTATCCTAGAATAAAAAAATATTGTTGTCTTCCTGCTTCCCCTTGCTATTTCTAATGGTGAGGTTGTGAAATCAAGCCTATTTTACCCTCCTCCTGAAAAAAAATGATTAAATGATCCAAATTCTTTTGCATCATTTTTTGTATATACAAATTCTCGTATTTTTTCTAAATCAGTACACTTTACAATAAACCTTTACTCTGATAATCAGTTTATTATTTGCTGTTGAAATCTAGCAATTAATTGCACTAGCACTTGAGATTACTGGCATGCTCTGTGTATTCCAGGTCATAAAACCACTCAGCATTTTGTTTCCCGTGCCATTTGACAGAGAGTCACAGAGAGTATTTCATCTTGGTACCAATTAACTCAACTGAAAACTGTCAACAATGCATTTAGTTATCAATGAAAAGTGATTCACTACTTGGGAATGTAAAATATTTGTTAGAAGTAAAAAAGAAATAAAAAGTTCACACAATAAGTAACATTTCTAGGCATTTGATTTTATTTTAACTCATGTTTGTCCTGTTTAATTTAAAGAAATTATCCATTTGTCTTGCAGATGATGTGCTGGAAAAAAAATAACCTGATTTCCGTTTCAGTTTACCCATAGAATAAGTGTTCCCATATTGTAATCTTTCAGCAAAATATTCATTCTGAGATTTCATGAATTAGCTAAAAGATTTTAATTTAATACACATAAGACATCAGCAAGCAATAATAGCACATAGCTCTTTTAATTTTAAGGTACTTTAAACATTGATTGATTTAGTGGACAGCTTCATTGATGCTAGTAGCAGATGTTTACTTATTCTCTGACATGGAACACTGCCTTCAATGCAATTCCAAATGAGTATGCAACATTTTCTCTCATGCAATATTGCAAAAGAGCACAAAAAGTGCTACAAGCTGCTCCAAGGACAAGACTGGAACATATCAAAGTCAGCTGCAAGATCTGTTGAGTCAGGGTACCTCTATTTTGTGTAGTCTTGTAAAATCTTATATCTTGAAATACAGTGAGCAGGTTAAGGCATTGATTTGTGGCTGAGATCTCTGTGTATTCTGTGTGCTCTGTGTGCTTTTTGTGCTACAAAAATAACAGAAGACTTGGAAGGCCAGTATGATGGTAGCATGAATCCTTTCATAAATATGTTGTGAATCATTATCTAACAGTTAGAAATTTTTTAAAAAATGGTTTAAATGACATCACTTGTATTTCTAACATACAGACAAATTACCTATGTTAAACCTAGGTGGCTTTTTGAGCAAGAACAGTAAAATGCTAAGAGTTTTTATAGCCAGTGATGTATGAGAAACATTCCAGTCAACTTTGTTTCCCCTCCTGATAACCTGCTTCCCTTAGAACTAAACCAATGAAGGTCAGTTTTGAAATGAGTGTGAAGTGAGATTAGAACTCAGGCTTTTACCTAGGCAAAAACCTTCAGGACAACTATAACTGCATGTATTTACAGAAGTGTCTGTACCTTGTTGCAATATTTTTGGGATGAAATTATTTTATTTGAAACAGATGCAGTTTTCTGACTGCTAAATTAACTTTGGAAGCTGTTTTCATTAGTCTGATCTCAGTGAGCATCTGTTGAGAAACTGAAGTTCCTCTATCTCCTGTTCTTTTCTGAGGAATTCCCTTCTGGAATTTTTGCCCATTATTGGTCTTTTATCATTCCCCAAATTCCGGCTTTTGTAAACTTCAGTTCTTTCCTCTGTGTCCCCTTGAGGGTAAAAAGTTGTGATATTTTATAATGTGATTGATATACTTAGATTTTGATTGCTTGGACTTGAAAATAACATGATGCAAAGGCAGAACCCAGAGTGCACTGTTGAGTGAAGACTGCACCCAAATTGTTTCTGTCACAGAATCATGTATGGCTGACTATAGTGAGACACCTCCTCTGCCTTCACCCAATATTTTCTGATACCATTGGCCAGTTTTGACCAAGTTTGTCACTTCAGAATGTTTAAATATTATTTAAATATTTACAACAGTAGATAGTTGTACAGAGAAAAGAAATCCTATTAGCGTTCCCATGAAGAAAAATGCTAATAAGATCTCTTCTTAATATACATAGGGGAATCCAATAAAATATTTGTTTTGAAATAAGAACATATGAATATTACAATCCCTTTCTGAAGGCATTACTAAATCTAAAGCTCCTCTGAAGGTTATCTTTTCTTTGATTTTCCATTACATCAGTGGACTTCAAATGAATTTTTGGTCATTAGCTGCACAGAGCTACCAACTGACTTTCTCATTAATTGCCAAGTGATTCATGCAGATCTGGTAGCTGAAGTGTTTACGAAATGCGATTATTAAAATCACTTGCTTCCACAGGTCTTGTCTAAATCAAGTTACTTCCAATTCTGCAAACATAATTTTTCTTTTTTTCGTCTTTGGACTTTTCTAAACTAAAAAGTTGCATGGATATAATTTGAACTGGTTTACTATCTAGAAAGCTGAAGCAGTTATAAATAAGATTCTTATTTAGAATATTATTTTATTTTAGAAAATAAAAATAAACATCAGAAGAATTCTGTAATTCCTACCTTGATTTGATCCTTATGCATCCCTTCCAATGTCACATATTCCATGATTTCTTTCCTAACTACTATAAAACAATCATCATTACTAGCTAACTTGTTTCAGTCAAAAACTTCAGCCATAACTCATTAAGTACATCAACAAGATTTGACTACTGAGATAATGAAATGTATTTCATTTTAAATATAATAGATTTCGTTATTACACGCTGTATGTGGTATGTCTGTTTGTTTCCCCTGGAGAGAAGATACTTTGAATTTATTAAGTCCCTAGAAGTTTCATGAAAACAGCTGTATAGGAAACAAATGGTTCTATTGAGAAACAAGCTGAGCCTTACTTATTGCGTATGTCTAGTTATAATTTTTGCTTTCCCCCTTATTTCACATACATGAAGCTGCAGCATGCTCTCCCATGCATGCAGGGGCTTAATGATATATTTCCACTGTATTCACTTGGCTTGTCAATTTTTAAATTTTTTTCCTCTTCCTTGTTTTACTCTATATTCTGCCTACGGTTTCATGGTTCATAATTTCCTGACTTAATGTCACTTCAGTCTCTACCTGGACAACAAAGACAAGCCACCCAACAGACATCCTTCCCATGGTAAGCATATCATCATGTAAATTTACTTCTTTGTAAGTAACTATTTTTATGATTTCTTCTAGTGATCAGCAGAAATGTAAGTTACATATGAGAATTTCTAGCATGGAATTGCAGTGCTTTGGGGTAGGGCAACCAGTTTACTGTTTGTTATGCCTTTATGTCCTTGGAATGGGATTCTTAAGTGTAATGAAATGCACATAATGATAACAAACATTTATATAGATTATCTCAATTTTATTTGTGTTTGTTTTTCTTTTCAGTACAATGGCAGTTCACTGCATAGCACATATACTGTCTGCCAGAGTTCAAGAAGCATTTAGGCAATGCTGTCAAGCACATGGTGTGATTCTTGGGATGTTCTGCATGGGGCCGGGAATTGGACTTGATGGTCCTGATGAGTCCTTTCCAATTCAGCTATTCTGTAATTCTGATTCCTCACAGCAGCATACTTTGGCTATTTTTTTTTTTTTTTTCCCTGAGGCTATAGGAGTGGCTATATTTTTTTTTTTCCCTGAGGCTATAGGAGTTTCTCTTTTACCAGGTTTTGAAAACATATTAATAACTTCTGAAAAAATATTTCATTAAATTTTCTCTTACCTATTTGTTCCATTCATCAAGCTTCTTTTGTCTTGCACCATGCTTCCAAAAGCTGGTTAAGTGCCTTCTGTGTGGAAACGGAAGAACACAGGAGACAACTTTGCAGCACCCAGGTTTGACAAAGTACTAGCAAAGTGGAAGAGTGCTTCTCAATCTGAATTGTATATTCAGTATTCATAGGAAAAATTAATTATATATCCCATAGGGCTGCAAGAAAACCCAGAATAATTTTCCTCTGATTCTGGTCATAGTGCAGTAGCTGATGGTGGTCAACACCTGCATAGTAAATGAAATCCACAGTCTTCTGTTCAGCCTCAGCTACCCTTTTCCTTTCTACTGGATATCCCCTGAGACAACATCAGGCTAGAAGAGGTCAGAAGATGGCTTATTCCAGAGACAGTTCCCAACAGGCTGCATGGACAAGACTTCAACAAACTGAACACCTTCCACTCTATGTCATCTTCCAACATTTTTCTCCCACCAGGCTTTGCAACCTGTAAACACTCTTGTGTCCTCAGCATGCCACAGGTGATAAATGCATTCTGATGGACTACAGCACATACCCCACCTTGTGGCACTCAAACTGGAAAGGGTAAACAAAAAATGCTTATCTAGAGTTGGTGGAGGAAAGGGCCAGGGGGTAATCACCTTGAGCCAAATACTATGATATATGGACATTCAGCCACTCAAGTTCTCTCTGGCCTCAGTGTCACAACCAGTCCCTAGGCCTTTCAGCACTATAGCATCCATTTTTAGGAATATGAAGACAACTTCTTGGCTACCAACATCCATCTCTTGTGCTACCCAGTGTTCTTGTTTTCAGGCAGAACCTTTGTTAACCATATCTTCCAGATCAACTTTTCTTACCCAACAGATATGTTCCTCCCTTTGGGAGACTGTGATCAATGATGAACAGACTAAGAAGAAAATTCTTCATGATCATCATCATCAGCAGCAGCAACACATCAGGTATAAGCACTGTATTGAAGGAAAAGGTATTTAAAACAACAAACTCCTGACAGAAATGTCAGTCACATCTGAATTTCACTGTTCTGTAAAGCCACTTCGCCTCTCTAATTCTTTATCTGTCCTTAAAATAGTCCTTACATTCCTTTTCCATTTTGAGTTTCACTTTTGACTGAATTTCTCTTTGTTAGACTGTTTCTGGGTTTCTGGTTTTTGTGGGGGGCTGTTGCATGGTTGGTTGGTGTTTTGGTGGTTTTTGTTTGTTTTTTTTTACTGAGGCCATTGAAAAATAGCTTAACGAATTCAGGAGGCTGAAGTACCCTCTTCAGTGACTCATTTTCAAACTACCCTCAAGTGTTTGCTGTGGGATGCTATTCTGAGTCATCGTTTTGCCTTCCCACTTGCTTACCAATAGTTATCCTGATTTAACTCTTAATGAAAGATGACATTATTCTGAAAGAAGAGAAGCCTGATGGGAAATGAGTCAGGCTCAAGGACTTTCAATATAGATATACTTTTATTCAGTAAAATCAACCTATGGGCACTTAAAACCAAGTTTTGTTGTTGTTGTTGTTTGCTCTTTACTTATAGCTCTTTTTAATGGCCTTGTTAGCTTGAAACCACCCGCATTTAAAATAAGATAGTCTCTTTTCCATTCAGTGACTATGTTAGAAAAATCTAGGCTAGGTAGGCTATCACACCTATGACCATACATACTGCAGAATAGCCTAAAGTTGACTTTTTATTATCAGAAGCTACAGTTTCTCATATCAAAATATTTTTGGCGTTATTGATGCCTCTAATAATGCCAGTGATATTCATATCCAATCTTGGGGGGGTCTATGAAAGCACTATCCACATGAGTCCCTTTTATATCTAACTCCAAAGTAGATTGAATGAGAAAAAAAATCTATCTTTCTCTCTCTTCTTATTTCCTAAAGTGGATCAAATCCTTACTGTCTAATACCATCTTAGAGCTATGTTTCGTATACACATATATGTGCAATTTAATGACACTCTCCACCCTTTCAGTACAGGTGTTCTAGGTGGGGAGGTTACTTGCCTTAAACTTCACAGTTGTTGGGTTTTTTCTGTATAATTGAGTAAAGTTTTTAAGTGAGTTGCATAAAACAGAAAAGAAAATACATATTTCTTGCATTATTATGAGTTGGTTTTTTTGAGCAGATGCAGAGCTTTGAATAATTGCACTGTGTACTGATTGCACTTCTGCCTGCTAAGCTCTTTCCTTCATTTATTACAGTCTTGCCTTGTCAGATAAACTGGCATCAAAGCATTCTCTTCAGAGAAATTAAAAGACTAAAGCTCTCAATTAAGCCACCATGTATTTTAATGGAATAAGTTCTCAATCAACAGAAAGATAAATGTAATTACTTGGTTATTTTCTTCTATGGTGTATCTGTGCCATTGCTTATTTGAATGTAGCTAGTATACAAAAAATGTCTTTACATATCTCAACTTATTCTCATGTCTCTTTACAACCTTATGTGGGTTTACCTCTTCAGTTCTGCTATTTGGTATTGAATTCAGTTCTGTTATTTAGTATTGAATTTACAGCAAAGAAAGTCCTGACAAAGAAAGAGGGAAAGGCATGCACAGAAGGCATGCTACAAAGTGTTTGCTACTTTGCAGATTAGTTGGCAAAAATCTTGTAGAAATCTTGAGCCTCAGCTTAAAGAATGACAGATGCTTGATTATTTCATACATATTGGAAACATTCCTTTGAAAACAATTAGAAACTATTTGGCTTTTCCAATCCATGCTTCTGGCTGGAGTTCAAGTTGTAATTTTAAATCTTTTTACATATGCAGAAGCATACTCTTGTGGGGACAGATTTGAATAGCCCCCTCTCCCTTCCTATGAATCATGTCACTGAGGTTAGCTCACATGTTTGGAGCATGGTACTACTAACACCATGGTTGTGAGTTCAGTTCCCATAGGGGCCATTCAATTAAGAGCTGGACTTGGGGATCCTTGTGGATTCCTTTCAATGCAAAATATTCTGTGGTGTGTTCATTTTGCCAATCTCAGACCAGGGCATACTGAAAGACCAAATGTATTTGAAATACCATCAAATATATATGCAACCAGCTCTGGGATCCTCAGCAGAAGGACATAGACCTATTGGAGGGGGGCCACCAAGAGGATTAGAGGGATGAAACTTCTCTGATGTAAGAAAAGATTGAGAGAATTGAAGTTGTTTAGCTTGGAGAAGAAAAGGCTCTGAGGTGACTTTATAGCACCTTCCAGTAACTACAAGAGAGGTAGAGAGGGTTTTTTTGAAGGGCATGCAGTGGAGGAAGTATCTTAAACTGAAGGAGGGTAGATTTAGATTAGATATTAGGAAGCACTCCCTTCCCACGAGGAAGGTGAAACACTGGAACAGGTTGCCCAGAGAAGATGTGGATACCCCATTCCTGGAAGTGTTCAAGGCCAGGCTGGATGGGGCTTTGAGAAACTTAATCTAGAGATGGGGGTTTGGAACTAGATGACCTTCAAGGTCCCTTCCAATCCAAACAATTCTGTGATTCCATGATTCAATTATATAATTCTTCCAGAATCACTAGAATGCAGGCAAAGTAAGTTGATGCCTTCAAAAACATGCATGGTTTACTCAAAGGTGTGCAGCTTCAAAGGCAAAAACTTGAGTCTTCTCAACTTCTATGATTGGAGAAATCTGTTTAGGCTAGTTTCCTTTGTCTCTGTGAGAAGCAATTTAAACTTCTGATTTGTTAATACTGTCCCCTAAATCACAGGGCAGATGATGATCTTTGTGCAAGCCCATGAGTTTCCATTATAAACACTGAGCATTTAGTTCCATTTGTGGTATTTTGCTTGAGCTTTGCCAATCCAGGCTATAGGAACCCTTTAGGTGATGGATGGAGGACAGCCCCAGGTGAGTGCTGCAGATACAGAGATAAACACGTCAGCATAGCTGACTGAATTGAGCACCCTGTGTCGTGCCAGATTTTGTCATTGCTGTAGGTTGTCAGAGTGGTTTGTCTCTGGCCTATTTTTGAAAACATCTGTTATCTGTATTTGTAACATGTCAGTACTGGAACACAGAAACCGTGCTATTTTTACACATCAAGAGTATTTGAAAAGTTAGGTTCTTTACATTTTTTTTTATTATTATTTTTTTCTGCTGGATGACCCTATTGATTGATCTCATCCTCAGATACAACCTCTATTTTAGTCTAAGAAAATACCTTCATAGTTATTATTTACTGTGAATCACAGATTCAGAAAAAAATAGAGACTTTTACATCTGCTCCTCAGAAAATGTAGGACATAACAAAAAACTGGAGGAAAAGTTGATTTTAAGCCTCACTTAGTAATTTTTATAGTATACCATTTGTAAGATGATTCTCTCAGACAGACATAGCAGGTAGAAACATTTAAGGTTAAAAGATACTTCAGAGTTACATCTTCAGCTGTTTTTTACATGAATAACCTCAGTGCAACTGTAAGTCAGTAGCTGATCCTTTTATTAACTAACTTAGCCTGACCAGTGATTAAACAAGAAGATTTTAAGTTACTTACCTCCATTTGGCTTCTCACTGAGAGCAATATCTAAAACTGATAACTTTCGGATGGGCAATTAATATGCTAATCTATCACTATGTCTATTCCAGTTCCCCAGGTATTTCCTTTTCCTTTTCATTCTGGTTATATGCAGTGAGCAGAAAGCTGTTTTCTGACAATTTGAATCTTTGAATGTCTTTCACTACAAGTTGATAATACTCATTGATAATACTTGTTGATATTTGTTGGCAAGTTCAAAGGTGGATGGGCGTTTCCTGTTGTTGCAATATTGTATATAGACCTGTAGTATATAAATCCTCTGAAATTTAAAGTTTGTTAGAAAATAAGAAAATTTGAAATCTTGCATTTTTATAAAATGAAAAGAAATAATGATTGTGTTACTTAGAGCTATGTTTCCAAAGTTGCAGAAGGCACAGCATAATTTGAAGCTGAGATTTGGCTACTTACAAGCTTCAAGTAGCTCAATCTAGAAAAAGTGGATGAAAAGTCACACTTAGAAAAAGCCCAGCTGTTTCAGATAACATATTTTCATAACCACCAATTCTTTACTTTTCAGTTAACTGACTTAAATATTTAGTATTTTTGAATAGGACGCCCTGCACTCTTTCTTTGCCAATATCAAGTTTCTTTTTTAACAACAGGTAATCTTCAAATAATTTTTCTGCTTCACATTCTCTTTGCAGAGGGATGGATATCACTTATCCCTCTTGCTGGGAAAGCAGGAAAATTCTCTTTTCACAATCTCTGTCCTTAATAGTTTTAAACCACACAAAAGACAAAAAAAAAATTTTAAAAAGGACAGGGAAATGAAAGAATTACTCATAGGCAGACAGAGAATGTATTTAAGCTCAATACAAAAGCCCCCTGAATTGTACCAGAGGTCTCAAATTTCAAGTCCATCTCCTTGTCTAAAAGGCCACATTAATTTTTGGTCTCATATTAGCATCTTGATTCCACAAGATCTCTAATAGGCTGGCTGTCTACTACCACCTAACCATTGTGTGCTTTTACAGACAGGTGAACCTGAAATCTCTTGGACTCTTCTGAAGCACTAAAATTATAGGCTTTTTTTTTTTTAAGTTTGCATTAAAAGTTTGACATTTTGTTTTCTGAAATGTAAAGCATCAGATTATACTAATAGCTCTAATGGCTGATGCTCAATATCAGTATCAATGTCTCTGATGGTTCTGAATATTTGAGAGAAATCATGAAAGTAACACTAGTGGTATATAAAACCAGTGTCTTTATTTATTTGTATTAATGATCAAACAGTTAAAACTAATTTTAACTCTGAGATAATTAACTAAGCTTGCAAATGTGAATGAAGGAATACTGCTTGCTTTCTTTCTTAGCAGTTGATAGTTTTGCATATCTGTGTCAGAATATAATTTTCAGTTCTTTTTCCACACATTTTGATGTAAATAGGATTTTTGAGTGGCAACAGTAGTGAATGTAACTGTCCATTTGAGTTTCACAACATACCACTAAGACCATTTCTAATATTTATTCTTTTGTAGTGTGCTGTTTAGCTATCCTGAAGGTTTGTATTTTTATGCCAGTAACAGGAAAACTTTTAACCTAGGTTGAAAAAAGCTTTTCCTCTGTGAATAGGAAAAGCTCTATGTACATGCATGTGTATATATGTGTATACATATGGGCATATATGTATGAAGCTTCTGCATTTTTACTTTCTTCTATATGTCCTGTCTCTGTTCACATGCCTGGCTTGCTAGAGGCTCATCCTAAACAGGATCTAAACAGGCAGGTGAGCACTATTTGCTCAGGATATTAGTGACTGTGATGACATCCTAGCCAAGGACTGTTGCACTCCCTTCTGCTCTGCACAGTACTGTTGCCTTTCCCTGGAAAGCAAAGCAAGGAGCAGATCAGTGTAGTGCTGAGCTGCACCCAGCACAGATAGGAAACACACCACAGCTTCAGAGTCAGAAGTAGGCTTGCATCCCACATTTTAGAGATGCACAAATAAAAAGAAGAAGATATTAGGTGGATTAAAAGAACTGTTAATAAAGAATGCTACTCACATCTGCAAGGCTTGACTTTCAAAGACTCTCTGCCTTGTACTGACAGTGGTCCCAGGGCATTTGCTGAAATTTTGCTGCTGATTTCAATGAAAGCTAAGTTAGTCTAAAGATGATCACTCATAAAATCTTCTCATTAATGTGTTCATGCTTCTTCTGCCTTCTTTAGACATCCTACATACTCTGTGTTTTCATGCTTTGCGTTGTGGTTAAAAAGCTACTGCTTTTCTTCAGACTTTCCATTAATATTTCAACTCTTAACACTCAATTCCAAAGGCAGGGGAATTCTGGTTTTGTTAGAATATGGAAGTTGGACTCTCTTCTGTGCCTGAAAGATAATTAATGATACAAAACTTTACCATTGTATAATTTTATGTTTAATTTCAAATGTAATGTATTTTATTATGGATTTTTTCATATTTTAGCTTATTTTAAGCAAGACAACTAAGCAACAAGAAAACAAGATTGTCATGTAAGCTCTGTTCTTCAGAAAGATTAATGTTTTTTCCTTCTCAAATATTTGTTGCTTACATAAGACTAGAAAGTATTTAGGATATTATGTAGGTGACCTATCTCCTAGTATGAATTGATATAGTACCATTAAAACTATGTCTTCAAATATTCATGCAGTGTTGCCACACTACATTGCTCAAGAAGCCCCCACATACTTGTCTTTATGCAAAACTTTTTCTAAATGGAAGAATAATTAGCATCACACTAACCAGTTAAGGACTGCAATGAATCTGACCACATTTACCTTCTTCCCTTTATGTTCTGTATGTGAATTATGAATCATATTATAGTCTAAATATAGTTATTTTTAGAAAATCTGCTTTTGTTTTATATATGCATTTTAGGTAATGATTTATTGCAGTTATTTTTTTTGGGGGCCTATATTTTATTATCTAGAGGATAATCATGCTACAAGACCATAAGCAATCTAATTCATGTTGGTGTATCTCTGAGTATTTCTTTGGTGGGACAACTGTTCTCAAAGCAGAAAACAGAGACTCCCAATAGACAAGGAGCTATGCAGAAGATACTTGTTGACTTCAGAATCTCAGACTGAAGTGTACCAGTTAATTTTAAAATAGAAGGCAGAACTCTGATTATCCTAAAGAAGAATATGCTCCTATGCTAATAATAAGTGATTCGATGTCAAGGATTGATGTTTTTACAAATTATCTTCCATTGATATTTTCATAGAATCATAGAATAATTTGGGCTGAAAGGGACACGCCACAGCTATTCACATGCTATTAAATTGTTTCTTACATGGTTGCAATCATTGGGTCTTGCAGTCTGAGGGTAAGATATTAGGTGGCTTCATTCATTTCTCAAACTATGAATTCTGTTTTAAACTCTCAAAAAAACCCCAACATAACATATAAAAGCAACGTATACAAGTACATATTGTCCTTCCTGTAAACATATCCATGACACTATTCAAAACACAAAGTTGAATTTATATCATATCTGCATATAAGTAATAAGTAGCAAAAAGTCAGTACTCAGTGGTAAACTTTCTAAATCCTCCCATGGCTGAAATGAACACACACTTGAGGCAAGGTAGATAAACCTGTCTTCATTTTCTCAGCTCTCCTTCATTCATACTAACAATCAATTAGGACATGGAAAGCAAATAATAAATTACCTTCCTGTACTGAAATTTATCACTCTTCCTTATGAGCAGTCAGCTTGGAGCTACTTCGAATCATTATGAAATTATTACCTTTTTATGGAATAGATGGTCACTGCTAACTCAATGCCATGACTTTCAGATATCATAGCGTGAGCCTTTCTGTAATTTAAAACTGAAAGAAGCACAATAGTCTGTAATCCTTGTGCCTGACAGTCATCATTATGTTCAGGAAGGTTTTAATGACACCGCTAACTACATCACTATTTTGCTTCAAGAGTATTTTCTTTTACATAAGCTGTCCTCAAAGATTAGAGTATAACCTTTTGTTTGTAACAAGGGATCGTGGTGAAACTGTCAAATAGAGAAGATAAGCACAGGGATTTTTTACATGCATTGAAACCTCTAAAAACCAGTCAAATCTGTATTGTCAAAAGTTGTTTGTGTAATGTGCAGAGAAATTATAAGAAAACAGGTTCACATTTATCTTACTTTCCTCATGCCAGAACAGCAATATATTCCAAGATATGATTATTACTTGAGATGGAATAACTAAATGCAGTGCTTCTTAGAAGAGAAAAACTGCAAAATGTGCCAGAGATACACAAGGTGATATTATTCATTTAAAAACCAACAGAAAATATTTACAAAACAGTACAGCTGCAAATTCTGACTTTTATTAGATAGTCATAATAATGATAGAAAATTCAGAGGAGTACTGTATATAGAGTATAGTAAACAGCTTCAGTCTTCCCATCTCTGAAACTAAATGAGACCTTCACCTCATTGGAGGCCCAAAATAAAGCATTGTGTTTGAATGAAAGTATGTATAAAGGAAAACCTTTCTGGAATCATACTTAATGTATTTGTATTAAACCAAGGAATTAAGCACTGATGGAAATCTCTAGTATTATACAATAACACAGTTTCTTCCATTCCTGAAATGCATATTGAAATTGCAAAATTGGCTCAAACAATCCTACATCTCAATACAATTTTGATTGGAAGACTTATATACTTTTTTTCCTCAGAACACAGTCTGCTATAGTGCAAGAATAAAGAGTATCCTTTGACAGGATAGCTTGATGTTATTTTATTTGCTTCTTCTTCATTATTCTAGGTGCATGGATCCATCCATTATTTACTGAAGCATACTGAAGAATTGTTCATTGTCTCATGAGATTTTCTAAATGCTTGCCAGTGCATCCAATGCATTTTTAAAAGTTAATGAAATTATCTACACAGTCCTTCTGTGAGGTACGTCCATTTCATACCTGGAGAATTATCAAAAATAACTTAAGGCCAAAATTATCCAAAGTAGCCATTTTTCAGAGTGCTAATTTGAAACACAAAGAGGTGATTTTTTCAGAATACTTAGTACTTTGGTAGCATTTGTATGCATTTTACCTCTCTAAAAGATGAGAGCAGAGCTCCTTGTTCTTCTCTGCAAAACAGAGCAAAGGTGACTTTTTTGAATACCCAAACCCACATACTAACTGTCCTGTTCAAGTGAACTGTCCAGCCTCTCAGAAAGGTACTCAGTGGCAGAAGCAAGGACACTCTGCAGTCCTCTAGAGTGTCACTTTTGTTTTTGGTCAGCCCTCATCTTGTTCACTGAGTTTCTGGATTGGTGCAACAGAGATATTCAGATCACTAACTTATTATTATTTTTGTTGTTGTTGTTGTTGTTGTTGTTGTTGTTGCCCTACTGCTGCTCTTACTTCTATTTGTAATTTGTAAGATCAGAATCTTGTGCAGAGGGGTGATCATACTTATGATCACATAATTATGTTTTGTGTAACTACTTCTCTAATAATTTCTTTGACACACATTCTGTGAGAGTACAGTCCTCATGAGGGGATAACATTTCTGGAGCTGTTTATTCTCGGACTCTCCTTTTTGCATGCATCTTTAGTCCAACACTTTTGGAGTGGTGGAGGAGACACCATGCTGCTCTTTTTTTTTATTCCACTCTAGGGACATGCCAGAACCCATTTCTCTCTGAGTCTCTTACCTTCCTGACCTCGTCCCTCTTTTATCACTTCAACCTGCTTTTCCTCATGTTCCTTTTTCTTAGCTTTTCCTTCTGCTCTTCCCCCCTTCATTTCCAAACCATGCCAGCACCTTCTCCCATCTTCTTCAAAATCCTTCTTCCATTGCCTAGCTATCCAACTCTTCTTCCTTTCTCCTGGCTAAAATATTGATATTCCACACACCCATCCCTCCTGAGAATGCCAGTTCTTAACAGCTCCCTGATCTGTGGCACTCCATAGCACTTCTATGACAATCATGTTGATAATTCTCAGGAAGGCACACTGCAACCTAGGGAGGTCTTGACCATTTTCATACCGCTTCTTGACTTCAGTCACCTGTGACCACACTGTCCTCCACCTGGATCCATCATGCTCTGTATTTGCAAGTGCCAGTTTAGTTAGTCTAGCCTTCCAGGAAGAAATGCCATTGGACATCTCCAGGAGGAAGGAGAAGGAGGCAGCGGAGGCAGTGGCACCAGGCACTTAGCAAAAGGGAAGGGCACCAAGTGCTGTTTCCTACGGGGAACTTCGCCATCCTTATCCTTACAGATGTTCACCAGCAACTATCTCTTCTCTTTCCACTTGGTGACTTCACAGGACTGTCATATCCCACTGGCTTCAGCTCTCAACAGCTCCTCCCACTTCCCTGAAACAAACAAACACAATCAGGTTTCCAAAAGTGGTCAGCAGTGGCCTCTCTGAAGTCAAGCAGTGCTGCTTTCCTGTAAACTTTCTGTTACTGAATGCTGCTTGCATTCCCCTTATTGCTACCAATTACTGTGTCAACAGCCTAGATATATTCTGTATTTTCCAGTCAAAGCTAGTACACATAAATGAGCTGGTCAGGTTTGGGAGAACATTAACAAAAACTAAAAAAATATTATGGTTACTTTATTATACATAATAAAATAAGAAAACAGTATATATTTTTTAAAAAAAGAAAAATGTCTCTGCTTTAAAGATGTTATTAATATAAAGAATCAAAATATTTTCCCCTAATATCTTTCTGGGCAAAGACTGAAGTATTTTAAATTCTATTTCCTCTGCAATTTCTCCTTTAGTAGGCATGATATGAAACATTCCAATCTAAACAGTACATTAGGTCTGACAAGACTAAAATTAATTACAGACTCTTTTCATGGAAACTAGTAGGCATCCTTAGGTTCAGGCTTTACTACTTACACCACCTGTAACAGACAATTTTATTAAATAAGCATAAAACCCAAATCTGTTGCTCTTTTGTACCACTAGAACACTTTAAACTTTTATATTTTTCTAATACATCATGAACAATTCAGATTCTATGTAAAACTTTTTAAAACCTTTTTAAAGCAGTATTTTTACATTAGTATTAGAAACTGGTTTTTTTAAATTATAAAGTACATGTTCTTTAACAATAAAGGAAAAAGCAAAAGAAATGTTCCATTAGTCTGTTTGCATGATTCTTTTTAGGATAAGAACTCACACAAACAGAAACAGCTTGTCAGTAAGTACTAATAGAGCTATTTCCCACTAATAATACTGCAGCTGTTATCTGCACAATGCTCAGAGACACACTATTCAATCATTACAGGGTACAAAACCACCTCTTGGGGTGAGAAGAATGTAGGTGAAGTCAGTTTATTCTTTGCTTTGAACAAATTCCCTTGCTTCTGTGAAAGGTATACACAGAACCAGTGTATCAGTACCAAAGCATGTTGACTGCTCCAAGGACAAGGTCAGGATGGCTTTGGTATGATTAGCTGACTTATTTAAACAAACATGGAATGATAATGTATAAGTAAAAAGTGGTAAAATTGTCTCAAACCACAAATTCAGATCCTAGTAGAAGTAACTGGGCATAACTTTTGCTGAGCTGCCTTGAAGACTTGAGGGGCTGGAAGGCAACTTTCTAAGCTCAGTGTTCAGAGTTCACAACTGTCTCAAACTTCCTAAAATTGCCTCCAAAAGAACATGAAATGCATGTGAGAGAGAGCTCAGACTGGAGTCATAAGTTTGCTGACAGGTCTTTATCATCACATGGCTCTCACTGCATATCCACTCCTCATAAACGGTTTGATTTACACTGTGCTTCTGTTTCTGTTTTCATTTGCAGTAAAATGTGTGAGTATAAAATTGTGTTGCCATTCTCAGTAATAATTTACAATCATTTTGCAATGCTGGAATAAGTGAATACAGGAGATACAAACATGCAAAGAATTCTAGTCCTTCTTTATTATTTTGAAAAATTCAAATTCATAGAATTTAATATAATAAGGAAATAATATTAAAAGAAAATGACAAAGTAAAATGGTGTTATTCAATCTACAATACCACAGCTTTGTTAAAGACAAGAATATAGACATTCAAAATGGAGACAAGTATTTATTTTACTTGTACTGGAATGTTGAAGCTTCCCATTTTATTCTCTCCAGTGATTGAGAGAGAAGATTCAGAAAATGCTTTAGACTGGAAAATTATGACTTACCCAACTGCCTCAATTCAATAAAATATTTATCTGCCATAAGCAAATATAGTTGAACTATGATCTTTTACATTTTTTCTGTCTGCATTTTTTTACTTTAGACGCAACAGCAAACTATAGGACAAGTAATTATGTTATGTTTTGAACTGGTTTGGATATATAAATGAACAGATAAACACAAACACAGCTACAGAAGGTTTTGGGTTGGAAGAGACCTTAAAGATCATCTAGTTACAAACCTCTACCATGGCAGGAACACCTGCTGCAAGGTCTAACAACCTTTAGAACAGGTTGCTCAAAGCACCTTCCAACCTGACTGTGAATGGGATGGGGCATACACAGTTTCTCTGAAAATGTCTTAAGTGCCTCATCACCCTTATTGTAAAAAATGTCATCCTTATATTCAATCTCAATCTACTATCTTTTAGTTTAAAGCCATTGTCCCTTGTGGTGTCACTGCAGGCCCTGGTTAGAAGTCCCTCTTCAGTTTGCTTCTAAGCCCTCTGTTTTCCTTTTAGTTGAGCAGTGCTCACACAGCACCAAAGCCTTTTCTGCCCCTCTCACCGCCCCATCAGTGAGGAAGCTGGGGGTGCACAAGGAGCTGGGAGGAGACACAGCCAGGACAGATGACCCCAACTAACCAAAGGGATATTCCAGACCATATGGCTTCATGCTCAGTGTATAAAGCTGCAAGAAGAAGAAAGAAAGGAGAACATTTGGATTGATGGCGTTTGTCTTCCCAAGTCACTGTTGCTCTCCTGAAGATGGCTGAACACCTGCCTGCTCATGGGAACCAGTGACTGAATACTACTCTGTGGCTATTTGTGAGGTAAATTGCGTTCTGAAGTCATGACTGCATTTCAGGTAACTAAGGGGTATAGAAGTTTGATTTGTTTATATTTGTAACAAGTGCAACAGGCATATATACATATACATCATGTAGTTCATACAATCATGTAGCTCAAGTCCACTCAGTCCTTCCTACTTAATACTTCATTCAGACCACTGCCTATCACAATATGCAGAGACATAGACTACATTTTTCATTTTCAAGTGGAGTGAATCTTTTCTGTTATTGAGACAAATACGCCTTTTTTATTGGAAGTTTCAGTCTCTCTGGCCTTTCATGTTTCACATTGCATAGATACAGCTTGTGACTGAACTTACTAAATCAAGAAGGCAGTCCAGATGGGAAATATTCCAGGTAGTTTTTCATTTTAGTGTTCTTGTGGGCATGTTTTGTTGTGGTTTTTTGTTATTGTTTTTATTGGGGATCTAAGAGAGGCACAGTAATTATAGTCTTCAGCTACAAAATACATTGTTGCAAATATCGTGTAAAGACTTTCTTTTTAATACTGTACTTCAGTAAAATTACCCTTTTGTAGCTTCAAGAATGCTATAATTTGTATTTAAATTTTCATCAATTTTCAAAGATACAAAGCCACTAAATTCTGCTTGAGTCCTGTGGTATAATCCTGTGGTAAGAGTAGAGCATGAAACAAAGTGACAGTACTGGCTCAGGACCGAAAATTTGACTCAACCTCTGTCTTCTTTTCAGCTCTAGTCAATAATGGAAGACTAGAGAAAGGGAGAAAAAATAAACACTTATAGGGGTTTCTCCTTTGAGAAGCTTCCTGGTCCAAAGAAGGGTTTTAGAAAGGAGGCCAAGGAAATTATTAGATTCACATCTAATGTATTCACACATCATGTCATGTGATGCATCCATGCACTTAGGTTGCACTCATCTCTGCATGTTCAAAGTGGCAGAAATACACAAAGGGTAAAAAATGCCATTAATCAATTTGACATTTGGGACAACATCACAAAACCAAAAAGAAACAAAAACTGTGCAGTGATGGTATCAAAATCAAAAGACTACTGATAGGCTAACCCCTAGTATAGCTACATCTACACTAACAAAATGGGTCATGTTTTACGTACAGGCAGGTTTCAAACATTCCAACTCCCTGTTTTTTTTTTCACTTGGGAAGTAAAGCTGTCTTATGCCACTTGCTTGATCTACTTTACTGAACCAGCAAACGCAGGCTGTCAGATTGGTGTGCTCATGTGCATGGCTTACTCATTGGGGCAAAACAAGAAACAAGGATTCTCCGGGTACATGGAAGGTAGTGGAGGCAGTCAGGAACCCAGACAGCTGGTACCCTTGAGCTGGGCATAGAGAGAGCTGTCCCCCACCACTGGCAGTCACCTCCAACTGGAAAAAGGTTAAGAATGAGACAGGAAGGCTGGGGGAAAGGAAAAGACTGATGGCAGTAGAAACTGAAGTCTTTTCGGGGTCAGAAACTGAAGTGTTTTCAGGGTCAGATAATCCAACTATCTGTATGATAGAGCTCGACCTACATTTGGCACAGCGGTTCATTAAGCCATCCTTGCTAATGTCACAGCCTTCACTCTCTGAAGTGATGTTGCCATGACCACTTCCCTTGATAATATATTCCACGGTCCAGTTGCTTCTGCTGTTTTTCAAAATGGAACTGTAAATTAGAGAGTGTTAATACACAAAGACTTGTGCATGCTAAAATTCTAACTGGTGTGGTGGGGTTTTTCTATTTGAGTAAGAGAAAAGGTTCATACAGTGAAATGTGAATTAATTTTTGATAACTAGGAAAATTTTAGTGGATTAATTTCTGTATGATAGATTTAATTATGCATTTTCTTTCATTGTAAATAACTGACAAGTACATTTACAGTTATTATTCAGAGCCCTCAATTGGTTTACTAATAATTATTTTTTATTTTGAAACAAGATAATTAGGACACATATGTGTGATTTAATAACAGAGTCTTCTTCATTCTAGACATCTCTGGGGATAACTGCTTCCATAATTTTATGGTTCAATTCTATATATTTAAATAGCTTACAGATACTGAAAATCACCTGAAGAATTATTCTGTATTGAGCTATCCAACTATGCAGAAAAGCATGTGAGTGCATGTGCGCACATGCATGCACATGGTTGCAAATTTTACTTTATCTCTTCTCTTCACACTTCAGAATTAATATGGTTGCAAATAAACAAATGTATAAACTCCATGTTTAAATTTTATCCTAATTCACTAGAAACCTAGGATTGACAGTTATTATGTGTTCAGACAGATAGACCTTTGAAAACTTAACGGGCAAACAACAAAGCTAATGTCTTTTAACATTTTGGTGAGGCTGAAAGGAATGACCCACCTAAGACACAACGTGCAACACTTTGCTCTCAGAGACAGCAGGGCTATATGATCTTCTTTCAAGGAATGGTAGCAACTGGGGGCCCATGACTTCCACTTGAGATGTGCTCCAAAACTTTTTCTAGTTTCTTGAGCAATTTGTCCTTGATTAATTTATTGCCTTTCTTCTTCATGCTAGTCTGGGCTTTTAGTGCTAAGATTTTCTTCTCTTCCTATTATTTTTGTCCTTATGTGTTTTGTGCAATGGTGATATCTCCTTTCAACCTGAATGTGTTAAAGCAAAGAGCTCTTTTTTAGTCTCCACATAGAAAACACTTCATTCTTCCTATCAGCTTAGCAATCTTTTTGTATCCTTATGCAATTCTAGCATCTTTCTTCAGCAAAATCATACATAGAATTTGGACCTTGGGACAGTATTTTTACTTTCATGGTCTCAAATAATCTTGTAACCATCTGGTATTTCTTTGCTGTATTTCTAATCCAGTTGAGTTCCTGATATAAAAAACAATAGAGTTTTTATTTTCCAGAACTAGGAGCTTGCATTTTGTCTTGTTCAGTTTCAGCTGAGAAATAATTTGGCTCAAAAAGGATTGAGTACTTTGACTCTCCCTGAGGTTTACAGTTAAGCAAAACTGTACATACCTGAAAGGAATTAGGAACCACTACATTCATTCTAAGGGGTGTAAAAATTTTAGGAGTTTTAATTGCTTGCTTGATTTAGCTTTAAATTTTGATTTATGATGAATTTACAGTGCTGAAAACATCCACCTTGGTCTATTACCTGACAACAGCTGCACGATGAGCAATCTGTTAACAGCCTCTCTCAATCTGTTTACTGTCCTTTTCCAAACATATTCCTATGTAAGTAGCCCTAGGTAACAACTTGTACTTACACTTCATATTTGCATCTACACAAAATGGCACAAACCTCTGGGAACTGATACAATATTCAATGCTTTTCTAACAAAATATATTATTGACATTGCACCTGTAGTCTAAAATTATTCTGAAATTCCCTCATCTTGCACAAAAATGGACAGTTCTTTCTATTTGAAAGGATTGTTTAAAATTTTGAGGCTTTTCATCTTTGCACCCTGACAGATTTTCTATCAGGCATATCACTGACAAATCTCCTAGGATCCACTACTTGTCAATGTGAAAAAAAAGAAAACCAGAATGCAATCATACCAATCTAATCAAGGAAAATAAATAATTTACATAAATGCTCAAACACAGAAAAGTTCAAACTTCCAATATTTCCAGGGAAGTAGCCTAGAAATGCAGGAATAAGCCTTTCTTTGTCTCCCTCTTCCCCCCCATATCATCATAACCTCAAATAAAGCCCAAACACCTAAGAAAATTTCATACACATCACACCTAAATTGCTTTACAGGGATATACTGGAGATTCTCATTCACCACACCAGTGAGGTCTTTTCACAAAAGAAAACAAATGTATATCGTCCTTTTATTTGGAAGCTAATCTACAGACAAAAACACAAGAAGAAAATTACACTTTTTTCACTTTGCAAAAAGGATTGACTAAACGTCAAAGACATCTGGTAAGGCTATCTCATTCAAGTAAGATAATTTTAGATTTCCTTTTTTTGTGAAAATCTGTATATAAAGATAGGTATCACGTGTTCAGATAAAACTGTACTCTTCACTGGAGGTAATCTAAGATTAAAATGGCATATTTAGCATTTTCTGATTCTTAATCTCAAAACAGTGAAATATCTACATTTGTTACAGAAAAAGGTCTTTGGAGCTGTAGGATACACAGTACATTCCTAAGCTGTTTTACACAAACTCTTGAAAAGACAGTATATTTATTCCCACATAATATTTTTTTACCAAGTTGCAGTATTATTTATGTAATAGGTTGAAGGACTTAAGATACTTTAAGATTGCAATGTCTTTCTTACAGTCTCAAAAAATCTGAGAATCTGGAAATTTCACCCATATTTTCTGAGTCATATCTCAGTGCTTAACAACAAGGTCCTCTTCTCTTGTATTTCTTAATGATACACTGATGTAACACCAGTTTGAAATCAGAATGATGCTTAGTTTAACTTTTTTTTCTGGCTTGCTGTTCATTTCTACAGTATGCATGGCATGATTGCAGAATAACAGAAGGCACTGACTGACACTAGTTATTAGATTTTACTCCAGAAAGGAGCAGAGTAGGTCAACAAGCAGTGGCAAAACAAGTTACACCAAAAATACTTGTTCACAAAGACTTACAAATCAGTCATTTACCCTCTGCCAATTCACTTCTCATGAACATCAGTGCAGTAGTTGCTTCCATCTATACTGACAGCTGAAATATACAAGACAACATAATTATTCTGCAGAAATTCTAGTAGAAGTGCACATAAGAAGCACTTGACTGAAACATTAAGAAAGTATGTTTTAGTGAACAGTATGAATTCTTGGAAGGAAACCCTAAGTATGTTTCTATCTTCTAAGTTCATGGTTCTTTTTACTTTTTCTTTACAGAAGTATTTTGAAAACACCTTGAAGCAGAAATTGTTTATTAGTTGTGTAAAAACTCCTATAAACGTTAAATGCAAAACCATTAAGTATTATTACTTGTCCTGATAGTTTTGATGTACAACTCTGAAGGAAGGTCACAGAATTCTGCTGATTTCCACTAGCTGGATGTCATGTCACTGGTCTTAGAAAGTAGAAATGGTCAAAACAAAACTATATTACCAGAAAAGGAAATTTTAACAATGTGTTTCATAGCCATCGTTCATATTGAACAAGCTCGCTATTGTTTTAAAGGAACACAGATGCCACAATAAAAACAAACAGCAGCCACAGTCAATAAAATGGTAGCTGCAATATAAGAAATTTGTGGTTTAAGATTAAAACAGCTTCTTGTCGTCAAGCATCTTTCAGTCATTAAAGGAAATCATGATGAATCAGGTTTTCAAAGCAAATAACTAGGAAACGAGCATTGCAAACTCAGGGAGTCAATTAGCTACTGAAACATTTATTTTCAGAAATGGCTGTTCTGTTTGTGACAACCTCTGATCTTTTCTTACAATCCAGTCATAAGTATACCCTTATGTACAGTAATTATTTATTCTTTTTTTTTTTATTACTTGTGTTCTGGGTATCTTTTGAGGCTATGGTTCCAGTAGCATTGAAACATTGCTTCAGTTTGAGATCATAGCTCATTGCTTAGGGAGTCAGATACAGTATACTCACAAGAAAAAAAAACCTGTATTTGAAAAATGTGGTTTTTTCATATGTTCTACCTTTTGCTGTTTTATTTTATAGTACTATTTCAATTTTTACAGTCAGTGAGCTACCTGCACATTTTCTCTACCCCCAAAACCAAGATTTTTAAGGTCTAATATTTATAGGTGCCTCTATGTTTGCCATGTAGTCCAAAGTCAGTTAAATGACTGACATGCTGGCCATTTCACCTAAAATACTTAACACACATAATGTATTTCAGATAACTCCCTAAAATGTAGAGTTGAGAATTATTAGGTGTTATTAGAAAAGATAATAATCTACAATCCCTAACAATTTACATTGTAAAGGTTCATTTTCTTTCCAGTGTAAGCAGACACCATTATTTTATATTAACCAGTATTTACTGGTTAGCAACTGACTTGGAGTTACTACAACTTATAAAATAAACTTACAAATTTGTCTCAGTTCAATTATCAACTAAACTGACACAAAGGAGACCGTTTCTTTTTCTCACTTGCAGTTTTCCAAATTCCTGGAATATTTCAAAAAGACTCAGCATTGCATGGCCAGAGTGCCAGAGTCCACAAGTAGCATCAGCATGTACTATGAGAACTGCAGAATGAAGCTACATCTTTTAAAAGAGGGAAAAGGGAAAGTGAAAGATATACGAAGGGACTTAAGCCCAGTTAGAAGGGTGCTTCATAACACTTCCTCAAGAATGGGACTTAACGATTCGTTAAATGAAGAAAACTTGAGTAATGTCTTTCCTTCTTATATATATATATGTATGTGTGTGTGTAATTTTTTCTACAGATAATTTCCATTTTACAATAACTACTGAAGATAATTGCTTTAGAAGACTAAAGAAACTTGCTCAAATGTGAAGATTTTGTCCCTTCATCCTCTGCTTTCATTAGCAATTTCCACTAAATAGACATAAGGTATGGCTTGAAACAAAATCAATTTAAAATGCTTACTAACTAACAGCATATAACACTGACATTGTATTAGGTTTTAAGCGGTGAATTCACTTTTGGCATCCCTACTTGTAAAAGTACACTTCTGATCTGCACATCTTCAAACTTACCACAAAATGAAAGTGGGAAAGAGACTTTGGGCCTTCTGTGCCTTTCAGAAGTTCAGTTCTTTAAAATGTCATAAGAAATCATCAAAGGACTGACCTGTAATTTTGAAATTTACAAACAAAACAGGGGTTTGGAATCATAGTGATTAGGTAGTCTCATTCATAGGGGTAAAAAAGGACTGGTAAAGCAGTGGCCATCCAAAAGCACTGAATGTAGAGCCTAGTAAAACTGTGATAAGGCAGGATGTTGAATTTAAAAGAACAGCAAATTTAGTGTCCAAAGACATCTGTCAAAAGACAGAAGAGGTGCAAATACTCATGTGTTGTGGCATTTTCTAACCTGGGAGAACTGTATAGGAAAGACATGCAGTGCTCAGCAACTGTCTGTTCTGGAGTACAGCCCAGCTGTTCAGGTGGATCTTGCAACTCCTGAAGCACTGTCTTATCTCAGAGGCTCACTGGTCTCATTAGGTATGGCAATTTGCATTTAGGCCTTGCATGGAAGTTTGTGTTTGAAAATATTTCTACTTTCATGTTGATTCTGCAAAGTGCAGCAGACGTAAATTAAGGAATATTAACAGCAATAGCACATTTATTGTCCTAACATTGAGTCATTGTCTCCAAGATTATATATTTTTATATTCTTTAATTAGGCAATATGTTACGATTTCTGATGGAGTTCTGCCTTAGGTTATTGTTTTAAATGTTAACCCAACATATGTGTTTTGACTGGCTGATGGCCACCACTTGTACTAAAAAATTTACCAACATTAATTCACAGTTTATAATATTTCTTTGTTAAAATCAGCAATTCTATTTATTAGAAGTAAAGCTAAACCAACTGATATTATTCAACCTAATAATTCTCCAAAGGCTGAGTATATAAATCAGCAAGAAAACACGGTATCTTAGAAATAGTTCATTTTGGTTAATTGCCTGTAGCATTTTACAGACACTCTACTGCATTATCAAAATTAATTGTATGATTCACTGAGTGCTCAGTTCCAAGAAAACATTACATCTTCTGTATATCTGAGTGGAGTTACACTTTAAATAGCCTACACCACTTTAAACACCCAATACATATTCCCTAGAATAACAGCCTTCTTCTTGGTTTGGAGTGCTATAACTTCCAGTTGTTTGTTGCCCACAATATTTATTACAGGGCAAAAAATGTCACATTGATTAATGCCTGTATTTCCCTTGTTCTGCCTCATATTTTTCTTTTTTTTTAATAAATACCCCAGAGACATTTTCTGTTGATGTTATTGGGAGAGACATTATTTTGCTATGACATTGTTTTGCTATGTCTACCATTTAAATTAATGGATACATTTAAGTTACAAAAGCCAGAATCTAAAAGCTTCTAAGAGGAAATTTAAGACTCTCAGGTGTAAGTAAATATTTCTTAAAATTCAGTCTGAAAGATTGAGATGGGGGGATAAAATGAAAAGAAAGCAGCAATCCTAAATAAGAAAGTGGCAGATACAGCCATTAATATGTCTTTTTAGGTATTTTGGAATAGTGATGAATGGAGATGAATGTAAAGCAAATGCCATGATAGGAGTTATTCCTATTTTCTCCTTATACTTACATGACAAAGTCTATAAACCCCAAAAGCATGGAGCAGCATATTAGACAGGAAGTATGACAGCTTCCAGAATAAGACATATAACTAATAAAATTCTCATTATTAATAAAATACTATTTTTTGAGTACTAGCAGCTACAAAGTGATTAGTACTTGCAAAGACTGTTGCAATATCTTGGGGACCGAGCCTACGAATAGCAATGCCCTCTGTCCTTTATTGAGTATTTTAGTTTTGCACATGCACGGGGGTTTATTTAAATTGAACTACTGAAGTACTTGAAGTAGTGACAGCTCATAAGGAAAAGAAAAAAATATACATTACACAGTCCAAATGTACAATAAACACACATTACCATGCAATCTTTTGATTTGCTGAACATCATTGTAATGTTATAATGATGGTACACAAATGCAACAAGTAAGAACTCTTCTTTTACAAGTTGGGAAGATATTGTATCCTGCATTTTACAAAATTTGAATATTCAGTGTATGAAGAGAAAAAGATAGAAAGAGGACTGAGTTTGAATGCTACTGACAGGCCCATGCATTGAAAACCCAACTGAAAATCAACCGAAAATAATAATATAAAAAAATATTATAAAGGGTTTAACTGGTATTTTAACACACAGCTGAGTGTGTGAGCACTGCTGTTCTGGTGCTCCTGCTGGGCTGAATGCAGACCAGAGAAGGACCACGCTGTGCCTACCATCAGCCTCCTATTATTTCTTCAACAAAACCTTCATTCCCTACTGCTGCTAAATACTTACTTCTGAACAAGAACAAAACGAGGAAGGGAAAGCCCATTCTTCCCACGAAATTTAAGGCAAAATCCACCAATGATTGTTTTGCTCTCTCAACCCTGAGATGCATGTATTGCAAATATTATGTAGCCATTCTTCTGGACAAAGCAAAAGTGGACAATATCCTGGTTTATATCCCTTTCCATCTTCAACAGTGATGACATGAAAAAATCATTTTTGTACTTCCATTTCTCTGTTTATAAAATGGAGATAATGAGAACTCATTTGTGAAGGATTCAGGGTTATAATTGAAAATTCTGACTAAAACTAGGAAATGTGGAAATGGTCATCAGATTAACTGTGGAAATGGTCATCAGGTGTTCCAGGGGACTATAAAACCCTTCACAGTGCACCTATTATTGTGCAATGCTGGTGAATAGATAAAAAAGACACTTCATGATTCAAATGAGTTGTGAATCAATTCTTGCAGGCTCAATCTTCTCTCTCAGCTGTGAATGGACTTGGTCTACCTGTATGAAAGCACGCTGCTGCTTTCTCTCATACCTGCCGGGGCAGAAGAGAGCATGTACAAGGCATGTCTCTCTCCCAGGCAACGCTACCCCAGCCCACTCCCCTTCCCAGCAATGCAAGAGCTGCGGCTGTTCCATGTGGCTGTATAGCTCTGCCAGGCAGATTTGCTGCTCGAAGGGACCAATGACTTGCATTTTGACTAATCAACTGCTAATTCCGAGTGCCTTTCATGACAGCACAAACATAGGCAATCCTTACCTAACCAACACTGTCTGGACGAGCAGAAGAGAAGATTTAGCTTCTGGTCATGACATTAGCTATCCTGTCTTTAATTTTTTAAGGGTTTTCAGTAGCATGCAAACTCTTTCAGTCCTCTTTCCACCTTTCTCTTTTCATACACTGAATATTGACATTTGACATAAAGTGCAGGGCACGCTATATATATCAAATATTTTTATAACAAAGGACTAGCTTCTTAAAAAGGATTCTTTTTTCTTTCATTCTGAGAGAAAATAAAATGTAATAAGCTATAGCAAGTAACAGGTAAATTCACAAGAAACATAATATATCAATTAAAAGAATCTTTTTCCTTGTTTTAAAGTTTTTATAGAAATTATATTTTTTCCCCAATTCTAAATTATCACTATCTTTATGAACACCAGCACTTTTCAAGATCTGAAGCTAAGAACCTTACTTTTAAGGTAATGTTGTATATACATATGCCAGAACTTACAGAAAGTGCTATGCAGTGACCTTGTAGGAGTTGCTTTTATATATATATTCAATGACTTCTCTCAATTACCAGTGTAGGATCTTACTGTTACATCAATAGAAAGATATTGTCTTTGTTGAGGCTCCTTGCAGCTCGATATTTCTATAAATCCACTATCCTGTAGTCACAAGCCTTGATAAGTGATATAATTGTTTTCCAAATATCCACTCTTAGAATGATTTCTTAACGCACTCCGTGTGCTACAGTGCATGGCAACCTTGACTTCCTCTTCTTTATTTCAGAATAAGTAAGTGACACTGAAAAACTTCATTTCTGATTATCAGAAATCAGAAACATTTGAAATATATCTGACAGAAAAGTGTTAATAATTTACTCTATTTTCTTTCCAGATGTTTTTACAATACACCATTTAGCTGTAACAGCAAGTAGAGGACTAGTTTGACTATCTATTGCAAGATGGAATGAGGAAAAACTCCTGGGTTTCCTGTCAAAGTTCCCACACTGCTAAAAACATAAAGTCATAGGGTTGTCAACTTGTGGGTTTCTAAAATCATCAAAGTTTATTTAAGTGATAAAAAAATCAAACTTACTATATCTCTATGCCTAGATTAGTAGGCAATTCAGCACAATGGAAAAGGATGTGTAAACAGAAGTGACTGAAACTGTGGCTACTCCCACTCCCTCCATATGATAGTGCTGGCATTATTTCAATTTAAATTCAATCTAGATTGAGTGATTCAACTCATTCTTTGGGTTGAGTGTTTCAGCTACTCATGCAGTTGGACTCTTTTTGTAAGGAAAAATCTTAAGTACATGGGGGAAGATCTTGTGGTGGTAGACCCTGCACGTTGATTCGGAATAGAATGCCTCCATTAGCACTGAAGCACTTAAAGAACAGAGCTTCTGATTTAGTTTCCTTTGAAAAAAATACATTTCATGAACACCAAATCTGCTCTCAGTAGTGAAGCAAAACATCATAAACGGAGACAAGCAGGGATTAGCTTCAAAACTGTACTTCTACTCAGAACGAAATAAGTGAAGCTGAGCCATTAGCACTCACCAGGCCAGTTAGAGCAAAGAGTTCATTTGGTACAGCACTTCTGCTGTCCCATACGAGTGCAAAGGGCACCACAATTTCCTATCTATACAGATCAAATATCATCTTTTATTCAATCACTGCTGATTCTAAAATCTTATTGAATCACACACATTTTACTGTATATCGTGAATGATTTGAAGAATGCTTTTTATAGGGTATGCAATAGATAAATTTGTCACTAGACAGTGTTTTGGGAATTTCTGGAAGTAAATACCTTTTGTCTAGTTCAAACAGGCTCTTCCTATACATGAACTGAAGCATGAATGGGGTAGAATATAGCCATGTTTATCAGAGAAATTTTAGCATGAGCTCATGAGAAAATATTAATCCATTCTTTGCCTCATACTTTCAAGTATTTTATTTTCCTGAAGGTAGTCTATGTTTACAAATGAATGAGCTACTCCAAACAGTAATTCCTGAAGGAATTATGTGAAGCTAATACTAAATAAATATTTGCAGATTCTCATAACTAATTAATAAATTGTTGATTTATGCTGTCACAAATTGTTCAAATCCTGGCAGTATTTTACAGAACCTTTGAATTAACTTTGGCTTTCATTTGAATGCCTGAATATTGGTGAGGCTCTCAGATGTTGTCTCCTGACTGACTGGTAGGCAGCATGTCTTTTTACAGCCAATTAAAATAAAAATTTTCTACATTTTCAACTTCTCAGGCAACCTGAGGATCAGAGCACAGAAAATTGTAGAAATTGTGTTGCAATGAGATTTATTGACACCCAGCACCAACTTACTCAATATAAGTGGGAATAATTGATCTCTAAAGTATATGAATATTACACAAAAGATTACATATTTTGGAAGGACGTTGTAGTGCTGGATCAAGCAGCCAGATTTTAAGAATAATAACCTTAATTTGAATCCTCTGTGATTATGGAAACCAGATTTCAACTACAAGCTCTCATTCTATTCTTTTGTCACAGTGTGTCTAGTTCCTTCACTGAATGCATAGTAACTCAATATTACTTTCCATAAACATCAGTCTGTTCTTTGCAAAATGCCGTTTTTAACTAAAGTATTCACTATGTTTTGAACATAAAATATAACAACTTGTTTTTTAAGGGTTTGTATTTCCACACTATATGAAATATATAGCAGATGTTAAGGTATATAATTTAGTATCTGTCGTGGTTTGAGAAGTTTGGGGGGTCTAGCTTTTTGGGTGTGGTAGGGGCCAAAAGATGGCTCCTGTAAGGAGCTTCCAGAAGCTCCCACAGCTGTCCAGTCAGGGCCTATCTCTGATGGCTCCTGGAAGATTGATATGCTGTTTTCCACAGTTGGGCCAATTAGGAAGGACAGAAACGTCTCTGCGACAGTACATTTAAGAATCAATCTCTGTAGTACGCACGCGCGCGCCATGTAACCCTGTAGTCATGTAGTTAGTAGATTAGGCAGGGGAGAAGGAGTACAGCAAATAACTAGGAAAAACAACTGAAACATCAGATATGAAAGCCAGCAAATGATGCCAGTCTGCCAAAGAAGAGAAGCAATGAAGGAGAAGGTTCCTGCAGCATCGGAACTGATACATCTTCAAAGCCTGTGGTGAGAAACTTTAATCAAACTTGGAGCGGAGACGGTGCAGGAGGGAGTGAACTCCCACAAGAGTAGCTGTGTCTGGTGGGGACCAAGGACTTTACTCCTGAGTCAATAAGGGAGTCAATTATGTTAAAAGAAGCCTGGTTTTATTCCTATCCTAAGAGAAAGACCAGCCCGATGGCAAAAGATGAAGCAGAGACAATGTAAAAAGGAGTGATCTCCTACAGAAGGGGCTTTGGTCTGGTGAGGAATGGACACAGTCAGTAACGGCTTCTACTCCTAAAAGAGTTGAACTGCAGGAGTCGGTGAGGTAAAGAAGCTTTGAGTCACCCCCACCCTAAGTATGGACCAGCCTAATTTGGGAGGAAACAGCGGCAGCAGTTTCGGGCGGGCTGCGTGCCAACTTCTGCAAACCGTGCTATGGTGCCAGAGGAGGAGAGAGAGAGAGACCTCCAGGTATAATTGCTAAGAAAAAGAAACAACTGAGCATCTGAGGACTAAACTCATTAAAAATAAAACCCCCTCCCCGGGTTCCTCTTATGATCTGGGAGGAGAGAGAGGGCTGCGAAGCTTTTGGGAAAGGGGGGGCGGAATGGGAGGATGGCAGAGAAAAGAATGTTTGGGAGATATTCCTTTGTTTTTGCTCGCTCCTTTTACTCTGTAATAAATTTACTTTATCATTTAAAAGCTCTGACCTTGTCTCAGCCTGATTTTGCTCCTCTACCAGCATTTCTTATCATGGGTTTAGTAACACAGTTCAATTCGGAAGGGAGGAAAAAAGCAGTCTTAGTGGGGCCTTAGCCGTTGGCCGGGGCTAAACCACTACAGTATCCCCTCTGTAAAAAAAGTGAAAATATTATACATACTTGCACACCTGGAACTGAAGTACAGGGGTAATGTACAAATTTCCAAGAAATAATTAATTGTGACAGAAGCCCCAAGGCATATTTTTCCTTTTTTATTCAGAGGATTTGGCATCAAGTAATACATTCTTAGGTTCAAAATAGATCTCCCACAAGCTGCATTTTTTCTCCTGAGTGTGTTTGCAAGGTTCCTGAGGTCAGGAGTACTTCCACTTGTATAGAAAATGAAAAGGACAAGAGTTACTCTGATCAATTCTCTTACTGCTTGAAACTGCAGCAATGTTGACTTTGCCTGTGGAGTAATTCACTCCTCTCTACACACACTCCTTTTTCACCTTTCTTTTCTGCTGTCCTGAATACAGCATCTTCCTTATTTACATGTAAGAACACACTATTTTTCTCACATGCTGCCTTACCTGACATGGGAGATCAGGCTCTCAGTTCTGGTGTCTTGTAGCATAATGCCTCCCAGAGCAGAGAATAAAAGTTTCAGGAAAGCTCAAACTCGGTGTCTACCCTTCTGGAAACTCTGGAGTTAGGAGAAGTGGGACCTTTAGACAGCTCATCTGTGAGAAATTCTGAGATATCTTATACAAACTCAGAAAACAACCAAATCTAGGATCTTTTGCAGAAGGAAATGAAGTCATCTTCTTGACACTAAGATTAATTCTTTGCCAAATTTTGAGTTGCTTCAAAGCGCAAAGAAGTAGCATTCTACAAACAATATGAGACTCCAATTTTTAGGATAAACAAAGCTTTTCATTTTCTACCTTCTCTGAAGAGATGAATATTTTGGTTGCAATCAATCTATATATATATATATATGTGTGTGTGTGTGTGTATATATATACATACCTACATAAATGTATGTATTTGTATAAGTTTTTATGCATACTAGTCAATCAGGGATAGATTCTTACCAAGGAAATCCCAGCCTAACAGTAACATTTCAAAATTGTAATTAACTGGAAAAAGTATAAGGCAATGCTTATAAGTCTTGAAAGCTTTGCTGTGGTGAGCATCAGTTCTGAAAACCACAAACACTTCATTTTCAGAGCCATACCCTAATGGGGTTAATGTTCTAGAACTTTGAAAAACAGCACAAATGCAACATGGTGAAGGCTTCAGAAAAAAAAAATATCAATAGCAATTAGTGTGGAAGAGAGGGACATTTGTACCACATCACAGTTGAAATTGTTATAAACAGCTGTCTCCTTTGTCTGCTCTTCTTTAAAGCAAACTAGAATTTTTCTCCTCTCCTCTCCTCTCCTCTCC
>VZRZ01006842.1:229711-292421 GCA_013398175.1 Climacteris rufus | reverse complement strand
GGGGGGGAATGGGAGGACGGCAGAGAAAAGAATGTTTGGGAGATGTTCCTTTGTTTTTGCTTGCTCCTTTTACTCTGTAATAAATTCACTTTATCACTTAGAAGCTCTGACCTTGTCTCAGGCTGATTTTGCTCCTCTACCAGCATTTCTTATCATGGGTTTAGTAACACAGTTCAATTCGGAAAGGGGGAAAAAAGCAGTTCTAGTGGGGCCTTGGCCGTTGGCCGGGACTAAACCACTACAGATACATATATAATTTTAGCAGGTTAGATTTAATTAGGATACATATGTAATTTTAGCAGGTTTAGATTCTGAGGTTACAATAACCCAAATTTAAGTACTAGTAGTAAATTAGCTTTGAAGTACTACAGCAATGGGTTTTGTCTGGTAGTATCTAACATTAACAAAAAATGTTAGAATCATTGATTATCTGGAAAAAAGAAGATGAAACACTAAGACCAAAGACTGACAGAAAAAAAATCAGAAATAGATGTTTTCAATCTGTGCTCAGTTCTTATTAATGTCAATGAGATCTCTTCATACTGACTTCATAGTACTGTGGAAGAAACTTGTTACCAACAAAAGAAATGAAGGTTAAACACGAGGTAAAAGATGCCTTTTCTAAAGAGAATAGAGGTCTTTATAGCAGAGGGCTGTGACACAGTTTAGAACGCCTAAATGTTCTGTAAATGCAGAAAATTTAAAGCTTTCATCAACAAAGGAAGTTATTAAAACTTTGCAATAGGTGTGTAATATTGGAAGCAGATTTTTGCAGGATAGCCTATTTATCCAAGATTCCTACTGAGATCTGTATTTTTTACAGAGCAATTGTTAGTTCAATACCCAAAGCAATACAAAATTACTGCATTAATCAGATGTGTATTTCTGCTACCTGGACATGGAACCTATTAATTATTCTAATACAATAAATGTTTGCAACCTATACTTTTTTCTTAATTATATATATATATATATATATGAAAATACTTAAATGTAGTTTCTCAGTTCCTGACTTAACTGTTTGACAAAGAATTTATCTTTAGTTTAAGCAATTTCCTCTGGAATATTCTCAGTACTATCAGACCTTTTTACTCAAAATGGGGTTTTTTTTGGTTTTGTTTAGTTTTGCCAGTTAAGTTCAGGAAAAAAAAGGGGGAAGAACTTGAAAGCAGAATGATGTAATTCTAATGAACACATGAAACAACAAAACAAAACTTTTCAACAGTATTTTCAGTTGTAAGCAATGATTACAAAATGCTCCCTGATGTAGTATTCACATTCTAAGAAACTAGTTGCTTGAATAAACTTGGGGAACAATACAGCCTAGACAACTACTCAGAGAAGATGAACTCGTTATTAAAGTGGTTTATGAGGTAACTGCCTGTGTCCTTGTTTTATTTCCTTTTATTTATTATAATTGTGGTGTGCTTTGTGTGTTTACTTCCTTGTTTGCTTAGAAATTTGATCTGCTTTTACAATTCTCAAAAATATTTGTGATGTGATTGTCAATAAAACTCTTCTAGATGTTGAAGGCAGTCAGTGATTCTCAAAGGAAAATATTAAAAGTTACTGAGGCTGCATACGCCATGACTTAGGACATATATTCTTAGCATGACAAAGAAATACAATTTTCTTTAATATTTTCAATGAGAGATATAGATGTGTGTGTGGACGTGAACATTGCTTGTAAATTTGTCTGACACATTCTCCGTTAAATGAGACTGTGTCATTGTGCAATGTTGTGATGATTTTGGGTGGGGTAGAGTTGATTTTCTCCCTAGTAGATAGGATAGGGTTGTGTTTTGTATTTGTGGTGAACATGGTGTTGACATCTCAGAACTGTTTTACCTATTGCTGAGCAGTGCTCACACAGTGTTGAGGCCTTTTCTGCCCCACTCACCACCCCACCAGCTAGGAGGCTGGGGGTGCACAAGGAGCTGGGAGGGGACACAGCCAGGGTACCTGCCCCCAACTGATCAAAGGGATATTTGAGACTTTATGGTTTCATGCTCAGTACAGAAAACTGGGGGAAGAAGAAAGGAGTGGGGTAGTTCAGAGTGATGGGTTTGTCTTCTCAAGCAGCCATTATGTGTGATGAAGCCCTGCTCTCCTGGAGATGGCTGAACACCTTCGTGCCCATGGAAAGTCTGGAACACGCTTATTCCTTTAGAGTAAGTAATCACTCCTTTTCCAAACACTGGGTTCTTATTTCAAGACTGCTCTCTGTTCTATGTTTTAAAAATACGTTGCTGAGGAGATTTTGCAATTGCATTTAAATGAAGTACCAAAGCAAAGACCTGAGGGTGAATGTGATTGCAACTGTAGTCACCGAGGCTTGTCACTTCACAACCTTTTTTTACAAACTCTGTTTACAGTCATGAACAGAGATATGAGTGAAGCTTTTAGCCTATTTCTGAAACAGTGTCTGCTTTTATATGTATCATGGAATATAGCTCTTTTACCTTTGCATCTGGATTTGAATACAGAGCACCTAAGCCAGTTTCCAATCTGTGATGTCTGGAGAAGTAGGTGGTCAAGACCGCAATGTGTCAGCTCTAAGGTTGTTCAAAAGGGAGATTCTGACTTTCTCCCACAAGATTTCTCCCTGGGAAACATTCCCAATTACTGTTGATACTGCTGATTTTCAGCCTTTTTAGCACTTACATATGTGCCATGTTTCCTGAGATACTTTTTCTTGAAATGGAAAAATGAGTTTGATATTCAAATGAATGTATCTATATCCTCTCATATGGCGTCCGGTGTCTGTACTGGTAAGCAGTTTTTTCTGATCCATACCAGAGGTTAACTAATCTGAAGTCTGTTCCCCCCAAGAGTGATTAGGTAAGAACCAGTAGTTTTATATGTGTTGCTGAGTTTACTGGCTGAAAGCAAAGCAAGAGTTCTGCCACTATAAGCATCTGAAACTCAGTGGAGCCAAGTAAGATTTACTTAAAAGCATGCAGGCCTTTGGAAAATCCAGTATTACTTCCATTCACCTGCCTTCTTTTTTAGGTAATAAAAGACCGCGGGGTAAAAAAATTGAGCATTTGAAATGTTGTAAGCAGTCTTTCTATTTTTTTTTTCACTTGCAGACTTTTTGAAGGGGTTTTAGTGGCAGCGTTCAAAGATATTGAAGACATTACTTGTAGAAAAAGCAAAAGGCTCTCTTTGAGATTCTCCCAGAAAAGATCATCAGTATTTTTACAGGAAATTTATTTTTATATTCTGTAATTTTTTGAAGGCAAGATATAAGGGCAGATCTCAATCATAGATTCTGAAATACTTATCTGCCTACTGACTTGTAGGCAGACTTGAAAGCTAAAATGAGCAGCACACATTGCTTCCTTTCATATGATGAAGGATCCAGTGTCTGTACCAATTCTACAATTTCTGTAGAAGATTGTCTATGGAATTGGGCAGATAATTGCCTTTCTACTTTTTTTTCATGAACCAAATGAGAAAATTGATGTAATCTCCCTCACATAGTCAGTATAGTCATGCATTTAATTTATTTTCTGTTGTCTTTCTTTCTAAATACATAGGGAGTAGACTGCAAACAAGACAGAATTTTTCCATTTATTAATAAAAAGCATATTTTGGAGATAAACATGATGGGGCAACAAAAGTTAGCTGGAAGTAAATAATTGGGTCATGCAAGAAACATTATTTTCATGAGCTATCTGTGGTCTTGCAGGTAAAATGGCTCAGTGAGAGACTACAGTGATTATGAACATGAAATATCTTCTTTCTGTCTCTTTCTCAATTTTCTGCAACTTACTAGGAGAGCAAATGCAGATCTGAAAAAAAATTATCCTCAGTTGTCACTTATTTTGACTTTTTTCAGTAAAGGAGCCAGCAAAATTGTCTTTGTTATGATCTTGTTTTTACAGAAAATGGATGCTGGCTTTGGCTATATATATTCCTTTGCCTATGAGGATTTACACAGTGCTGTCTGAGAGAGGGATGGATGAAATTTCTGTCTTTTAATATCACTGCAGGAGAAGAAAAAGCAGAGAGCCTGTACCCTGAATTGTGGTTCAGATACACAACAGCTACAAGTTTAGCAGCCTCTAGATTAAAATTGTTGAAGATAAATTGTGAAACTAAATTATACTATTTATACATATAATAATGTTCTCTCTGTCTATCTTCAAATCCTGTGACCTCTTATTAAACTCAAACATTTGCTGCATGTGGAGGCACTTAAGCATAAGAAATGGACTGAAAACTTGGAAGTGTCCAAAACTGCCACAGACACTGAGGAATGCTCACTGTGAAAAAGTCTTTTTTTGTATTTACAGAAAATGTAATTTTGTCATTTTGTCACATAATCATGAAACATTTTTACTGTAAAAACAAAAAAAACAAAACAAAAAACTCACCAAACACTACATTTTCTTTCAAAATAAACACATTCTTATATTGAAAATAATGCCTTTTTTTCTACCAGTTTATTTAATTGTTTGCTTATAGTTTCTTTAAAATATTTATACTTGGTCCATGTGACAGTGTTTTCAGAAAGATGCCCCTTTATTTCCCTTCTCCCATTTCAAAGATTCACTTTTCAGTACAGAGATGCCTTTCCTCCTAAGAAACCACACAATGACATTGAGGAGTGATCGCTTTAATCTAGCTAAAGATATTACATAAGCATTTATGTTTGAGTCCTCTTTCTACATTTCCTAGAATTGCCTAGAGTCAATAAAACCTTTTAGACCCCTATTTATCACACCTTCTTCAGATAACAAGATGGGGTGGATCAGGCTTTCAGGTGTCTCTCTTTTTTTCATTGTTTTGAATATTCAGATAGCTCAGCTACAGTTAAATAACAAGAATAAATAATAGGATAAATAATAGGATTCCTTTCTTTTACCAGCTGAACCATTGGGATTAAAGTTGGTTGGGTATTATTCTTCCTTTACTTAAAAAAAAATCTGTCTGTCATGTCTCCATTTTTTTCTCTTTATTTTACTCTTCCCCGATATAACTATTCCTAAATTGAATTAATAAGCAATTTTTAATTTCTGATGGTTTTTATCCACAACAGTTATAACAAACTGATGGTTTCCCCCCTCCTTAGTCTTACAAGAAATATCTTATGTCTCTTGTAAATTGAAAATACTCCACCAAATGTAATGAGTAATCCAAGTAAATATTTAAGCAGATGAATAATTATAAGTACTTTGGAAATTTGTTAGCAGCAAAATTTGGGACCATAACTTGAGACCTCAAGAAAATATTGCTAGCTGCAAAATGTCACTAGAGTATATAACTTCATGTTTACTTGATATTGAAATACACCTACCTATTTTTAACTGTGAATTTTAGTAGACATACACTTAAAAACCTTCAATGTACTTTGCATAAGTGACCAGATATGAACTGAGAACTGTAAGAGGAAACAATTTTATGAAAGATAATACCTTTCCTAGCTTTAGGAAAACTACACCCTGGTTTTAGGCTGTCAAGTAGTTCAACACTATACATTTCATACCCTAAATGATTCAATATTTTGAAAATGTTTATTTTAGAAAACTGTATGTGGAGGAAAAAAGGTGAGAGGCTTCCAACTGTTAAAGTAAATATCCATCTTGGAAGAAATTATATTAATTTTCTGCTTGTATGTAATAAATCTTTATAATGAAATCACCAAATTGGAAGATACACATTGCTAAAGCTGACCAAAGTTAATACTGAAACTCTCCTTGCATGGAAAATCAGTACAAATTTATGTATTACAAAATTAAGCTTGTAGCTGTCTTTACAGTCTTGGGCCTCATTTTTATGTGCATTAAAACAGCCTTGCAGCAATTTAATTCTATAACTGAATACTTACATTCACCTTATGGCTGATATATGTGTCAAAACTGGGAGGTGGGACATTAAAAATTACAATACTTTATTGAAAGATACTTTAATTATATAAAATGAGAAATTACAGATTTTTAAAATTTTTACTTACAGAAAAAGACCAGTTTATATACTGAGCTAGTTTTTATATTAATAGGATCTTCCATTATTTTCTGTGTAAAATAGAAGACTAGCTACTTTGAAAAATTAAAACAGAATATATGCTAACATATTTTTCACATCAGTGGAGTTTTATTATTGTGCATTGATAACTGAATGGTAACTTTAATGTCTGAATGTTATCATTTTGCAGAAATAAAAAGAAATAATTAATTTTTTCTTTGTGGAATTCCTAAGTCATTATTTAATTTCTATTAACATTTACAATAGGCTACATAAATTCTGCTTCTTTTTTCTCTGAAGGTTTGTACCATATTTACTACTTTTTCTTTTCTTTTTTTTTTTGAAAAGCATGAAGAGATCAGTTTTGTGTGTATTTGCAATCTGCAGGTTGTGGGAATGAGGGGAGTATTTATTAGCAACATTTAATGAATTTTCATGGCAAGGTTTTGGTAGAGGGAGAGCTACATGGTGGCTTCTCTGAGAAGCTGCAGGGAGCTATCCCCATGTCCAGCAGAGACAACGAGACATGAATTGTCTGCAATCCCCATTCCTCAGCCCCTGCTGCTGGAAGGGAGGGGGTGGAGGAAAGTGGGGGACATATTTTAAGATTTTTATTTTTATTTCTCATTACCCTACTCTCATTTGCTTGATAATAAATTGCTAAGTTCCCCAAGTCGAATCTGTTCTGCCCATGATAGTAACTAGTGAGTGATGTATCCCTGTCCTTATCTTAACCCAGGAGACTTTTGTTATGTTTTCTCTCCCCTGCCCAGATGAGGAGGGGAGGGATAAAGGAGCTTTGGTGGGCACCTGGTGCCCAGCCAGGGTCAGCCCACCACCACACAATGTTTTACAATATAACTATAAATCGGTGCTGGGAGAAGAAGCAAGGCAAGGACATCAACCCAATTTGCAATGGGCAGTAACAATTCAGCTATGTTAAACAGAATTAAGTTTAGGGTCAGGAGTCGTGGAGTAGAATAATGCACAGCAAGCTACTACACCATTCTGCTTCATTTAGTCTGTGATGATAATGAGGTATCACTGAATGCTAAATAGATTTTACATGGAAATTTGGGCTTGGAAGGAAAGCTCTCATCCTTTTTATAGCAATGGCAGAAACACCAAACAATTTCTTGAACCAAATATTTATTTTCATAGGACATATTCAGTAGCCCCTCAATTTCAAATTAAAAGTAAAAAATGTTATTTTAAACTTACTGTCGCAATCAGTTGTTTTTCAGTGCTATCATTGCTCATTGCTGGAAATATTTTTTCTGCGCTTGCTCTTATCCTTCTGTAGTTATTTCCTGAGTCTTAAAAAATCTGTTTTAAATTTAGCCTTGTGAAGAATCATTTCAGTGCAATCACTGGTTGTTGTTGAAGATAATTTTCCTGCAGTCAGTCTAATTTGTGACTCTTACAGCTATTGCTGAGTCCTTTCCATTAAAGTCAGCCCCTCTACTGTTTGTTCCACTGCTACTCATCCAAAAAGTACTGGAAACGTCAGCCTCAAGAAATTTTTATTGTAAAATGCATAGATTGTAAGAAAATAGGTTACAGAGGAATGTATTTTGCATAGGTGTGAAAAGCCTAGAAGTAGTAATGCAAGGGTCATGACAAATAGAAGTAACTTACTATATTCTGCAGTTTTATTGAGGCCTTTGTCTCCCTTCTGACTCCTACGCAGCTCTACAGTTATACAGTAAACCATCACTAATAAGAACTTCACTCATCTCTACACAGTACAGATTGCAAGCACACAGAGAAATTATCTTTTTGTGCTTTTTAGCAAAGATTTTGCAATGCATAAATATTTAGTAATTTGGTGCATCAAAAATATATTCAAATATTTAAATATAAATTCTATTCACAAAGGATTTGTTTTTTTAATAAACAGGCATTTTTAAATTTCTATTGCTCTACACAAATAGACATCCTCCTGGGTGTAGCATTCAACAGACAGAGAACATCATGCACACAGTTAAAATGAGTTGTCATTTTTAATATGCCCTATGGCTTTAAGTCTCACACTTTCTATAGTCATTATATCAAACAACAATCATAAAAACAATCATAACAACTTGAACAATCCCATGAGCAAGTTGTTCCCCACAAGGGACCTATGTTATAATTAAAAAAGTGTTCTCAGTAAATTTTTCAGTAAGGATTTTCCATGTTGCACTGGATATGCCATCACAATATAATATTCCAAGTCCTCCTCATAGAATTTTAATTGCATTTTATTTTGGGGAAAAGAAAATCTAGGAATCTAAGTGACAGCTTTAAGCACTTAAAAAACTTTAAAAAATTATCAAGAACAATATTAGAAATTGAAGGTTTGAACAAAGACTATGGGAAACACTGTGTTTGAGTTTTATAGTAGCTAGTAATAGAGTCAAACACAGGCAATTGTCAGGAACCTAGGACAAAACCCAAGACTCATTCATTTTAAGAGGTGGCCAAGCCATGGAATCACAAAATTGCGTTCTCTTGAATTATGAAATTTTTACATAAATTTGTTCCCCAGAGGCCCAGTATCAGGGATGTGGGTGTTTTCCATACAGTCAGGCTTACATTAAGTCAGGGTGTTCTCCAGAAAGGTGAACAAAGCCATAAAAAAAAAAAACTTTAAATGTGTGGTGTATGCTAAATGGGCCGTAGGAACATAGGTCAAATGAGAAAAGCACATACTGAATAGCGACTTATTTAGCTAATGATGCAAGCAACGATTCAAATCAAAATCATGGCTGAGTAAAGACTGAATCATTCCATGTGTGTGCAAAATAAGTCAGTTAATGGTTAGAACTAATAACTTAGCATTTTTATAGTATTTGTGTGCTTACATTTTCCATCTGAACATGTAAAATGTGCAATATTTATGTGGGGAAAAAACACCTGAAAATAGATGTATGATCCTCATTTCCAAAAGGCAAGATTGACTGAAAAGTTTTGACCTCCTTCAGTGTGTGTATTTGGATTGTTTCAGTCATTAAATGGTGCCAGGCCATCAGCCCTTTATCAGAAGTCCCAGTTTCTGCAGGCTGTGGCCATAGAGAGGCCAACAGGGCAGGGAGGCCACCCACTGCTGCTGTGGCCATCCTGTCACCTGTGAGGGTTTGGGGTGGGACCCAGGGGCGCCCCATGCTTGAGGGGCAGCCAGAGGTTGAATTCCGACTCAGTCATTGATTGTAGTGGTGCAGCTATGATTCGGGGCTGTTTTAGCTTCCCTTCTACTCTGCTGAACATCTCCTTCCTTCCCCAGCCAGAGCTTGGCACCTGCATATACCTGCTGGTACCTACACAGCAGACCTTATCTCAGGAAAAACTGAATTTCACCCCAGTTGCCAGCAGCTACAGATATTTTTCAAAGGCTCCAGTTAAGCATAGCACCCTAAAACACTATTTCCATCAGAGCAAATGAGGACCAAGTTGTTTTCCTTTGTTTTCCAGCTGCTCTTTTGTGCCATGGCCTGTACTTAATCCTCTGTGACGTGTCCCAGTTTATTCACCACTAATGAGAGGGATACATGACTGCAGATATAGCTGTGATACCTGACTTTCCAGACTGGAGCTCAAACCTACACATTGTGCCTTCTTTCACTGCTGCCCCTCTCTCCCCTGCAGCATTTCATTTCTATGTTTGTGTTTATTGGACAGTGCAGTTATGAAAATCCTCTCTTCAAATACTCGCTGCATTGTCAATGTAGAGGTATATGCACATATGCACACAAGCACCGTTTTCTTATATTCATTAATAAGTGGCAGAAGATTAAAGTATAGGAAGTCTGTTATTCCCATAACTATTATACTGGCCAGATAAAATATTCTTTTTTCTGTGCAGTGATTAAGATTTATGTGTTATTCCTCTAACTCTGTTTGTCATCTTGCCTCCTCAGGAATTATTTCCATCACTACTTACTTTTAAAAATCTGAGCATAAATACTCATCAAAATAAAATACATTTTTCAGGTTATGTGTTTTTTTAACAAGGAAGGGCCTGGGATTTTTTAGTTTTGACATGTTTACTTTGCTCTGAGGCTAAATGTAAAATATAATATATTTACCTCTTTTACATGTAAGCATTTATTTGGTAATGTTGATGAAATGGGTTACAATTGTAAAACATAAGTCATTGCAGCAATATGAACTAAATTATTCATATATTACATTTCACAGTAGTAAAGCCAACAAAGCATAATGCTTTTTTTCTAAGATTTTGGTCACCCGTGCTGAGGAAGTCTGAACAATAAAATTTGTTGTTGTAATTTTTACAGTAGCGACATAGCATCTCCCGTGGTCCTGGCTTGGGATTTGTAATTCCCTCTGCACCATGTTAGCTACATTAAATCAGGCATTGGCAATGGCATGAAGGCTTTGTGTTTCAGTTACAGCAATGGTTATGAGCCTTTGACCAAGGAAGAAAAGGCTAGTTACATTTGGGAACTATTCAGACAGAATGAGAATAATTCTTACCCTAAAGATCTTCCAATCTTCTCTCCCAGGTGAGAAGTGAGTTCATTTATGCAACTTCCATTACAGCAAATATTAGCCATCTGAAATAAGGTACTAGAAAGGATATTTAGTACTAATGGCAGTCAATACCAATGCAACAAAAGGAAATGAGAACCATGCAGGATTGCAGGTTTCTTTAAGACCGAGGGGTGTTTATACATGTTACAAGAAGAGAAGGTAGAAGTCATCCCTCAAGGTCCTAATAGTGGCTGCAGTGACTTGGATATTTCTTAAATGAATTAAATTTGCTTTGTTTTTAAATATAAAAGTATAGAATTGTAAAATTGTCCTTTATTCAAAGAAGCATAATGCTTCTTTTGTTTAAGCCACTACAACCATTTAAACCCTGACTGAATACCTGCAGATTTTCTCAAACTGCTGTCTTCTCATTTTCCCATTCACAGCCATTATGCTGACTTGCAAAGAGTCTTTCATGGAGTCTGACAGTAGGGATGCAGCAGCCTGGATTTTTACACTGGAAAAGGTGTTGCATCTTCTATGTCAGAAAAAGGTGCAAGGATGTCAGAAAATCTTCCTTTTTATATTTGGTCACTAATCAAGGAGTCAGCAGCCAACACAGAATGAAGCCCCTATACATAGTCAGTCACCCATTAATTTATTCTGCATTGCAAAGTAAAGAGTCACGGACTTATTCTTTCTGTTCTTAGGATGTTTTAATAGAGATAAAATTGGACAGCATATAAGAGCTTAAATAAGTGCTGAGAAGAATTTAAATATTTAAATAATGAAAGAATGATCAGTATTTAGAAAGATCAAAAAAATCCATAAATTATATTCTTTACTATGGGTCATAAACCTTTCAGATGGTGAGTCAGTTTACTTGTTAATTTCTGAAATAAACCTAGAAATTAACTGATGTTCTTTTTCAATGAGGCTGACCTTACCACCTAGGATTTCTCCCCTCAGCTTCACTGCTTGGCTACATGAGTCCCTGTACCAGCACAAAGAAAGTAAGAGCAGAAACACGTCAGGAGGGCACAGATTCTTTTTCCAAGTTAGTGCTGCCTCTGGAATACATGGAAACACAGCTCAGCGAAGAGGGCTTGCCCATGTGTGGCCATGTGTGACTCTTTGCTTAAATGCTACAGAGGGCTCAGGGACAACCAGGAGAAGTAACATCCCCTAGATGTGTCCCTGAGGGATGAGAGCCTACCTTGGTCCTGCCAGGGGCCTCTCTGCTCCTGCTGGCACTTTCAGCTTGTGCTACAATATTTTCACCCCAGTAATAAGTAAAGTAAATATACAGTGAATCTACTAGGTGTTGGTTTTCGCAGGTCATTTTGGATTGGGTTTTTGCTTTGTTTTTACAAGCTGTTTCTTTTTTTATGAAAGGTTAACTGATAGCAGGTGTTAAACAACATCTCTCCTGGAAAACACATATACAGACACGGGTTTAAAAAATGTTAAATCACCGGTTTGTGTATTATTGAAAATAAAGTTATTTAAAGGACTTACAAAACCTATTAACTATAGTATTCTACTGCTTTTTCAGACCTTGGAAAGCTTTGATGACAATTAAATAACTACACTGCCATTGGGAAGCAAGAATTGATGGGGCATATCTGTGAAGATTGTAGTTCAGGAAGGAGAAAGAATATTTTGGTGTGGTAATAAAAGCATGTTCCTTTTCAGGTACATGTATCTGCTATTACCACTAATTTAAACAAGAAATATTCTCAACAATGTTGATGCTAATTAATAATATTTCAAACTAAAATTTGTTTTTAAAATGATTGTTTTTTAAGTTATTGTTGTTTCGGTACATTCTTTTCTGAATCAAGCAGGTTTACTGGGGTTGGTAAGAGAAGCTAAGCTAACATATGAGCTAACACTTCATGATTAATGGTGCTTTCATAGCTTTTTGAAGTTTTACAATATGCTTGACACAGTAATCGTATGGGTAGCAGAAACATAAATTATTTATGGGACAATATAAGTAAGAATTTTGTTTGTGAATACTTAAGAACTCTTCATGAAATAAAAATTGTTTTCCTATAGAGTTGCAGTTTTACAAGAATATAAAATGTATTTTACAGTACTACAGCTAGTGTGATTTTAGTATAAAGTATTTAATAATTTTTCTTTTTAATGGACAGTTAGAGATAAAGCTGCATAGTGTTGACAGTGTCTGATGGAAGGGTACAGGATTTGGAGCCTTACTCTGACTGATACAGAGTCCTGGAAATGCCACGGGCCTGGTGACTGCCCTGGGCATGTCTCCACCACAAACCGGAGTAAAGTAATGACACACCAACTGATCTGGTTCATCCATGGGGCAGCACCTCCATGCAACACCTGGCAGAGGTACTAAACTCAGTGAAAACCAGCTCACCCTCTGCCTCATGTGGCTGAAGCAACAGTGAGATGCACAGGTAGAAATTGTCAAGCAGCACTGAAGCCTGTAAACGCACATTCTTGTCCCCTTTGGTTTTCATGAAGATTTTTTTTTCCTATTAAGTGGATTATCAAAATAATTTAATGAATTGATTTTTGAATTGTTTCAAAAGTATTCCATATATCTGTACTCAATAGTGATGACTACAGATATTAGAACAAATAAAGACAATATTAATGTCAGTTTCAACCCTATATTTCCTTTGAATTTATCTTCACTGTCCACTCAAATACTAATGCAAATAAAAATTATTAATGCAGGAAAAACACTCAAGCTGCTGAGTTCAGATTTTGCCTCATTTACTATTTTTGGAGGTCCTAGCAATAGGAAAACCATGTCAGTGTGTTATTTTTTTTTGGTTGTTTCATTAATCAATCTTTAGGAAAAAAAATACTGAAATTGGAAAGAACACAGATTGTGCCTATGCTTCCGTGAAGACGTATAGAGTTTATTTCCTGGAGAGAGATGTTTTAAAGGAAAGGGGATCCCAAAGGAGAAGTATGAACTATTGACTCAGTAGAGAGAGATGGTTAGGAAAAAACCTATTCTTTCTTAAAGGCATAAGCTGCTCAGGGGAGACTGGATTTGTCTTTGTGCTGGAAGAAGGTATGTCATAGAGTACAAGCTTCGACTTGGAATAACCCTACAGACAGTTCACCAGATGGCTTATTAAAATAAGGACTGTCAGAGTCCTCTGACAAACGCCTCTTGTGTACCCATTAAGTACATAGAATTTTGTCACGTTTCTGTACAAAGGCTACTGCTGAAGTAAAAAGGCAAAAAGGTTGAATTTTTTCTGCGCCCATACTAGGCATTCCTGGCATTTTCATTTCTGTTTAATGCATTAAAAAATTTTGAGACAACTTTATTAATGGAGTGCTGTGCCCAGCTGATTTTGCTCTCCAAGTGGGGTACCTCGCTGGCAACTCTGTAGAAGTAAAGTCTTTGCAGACTTGAGATTTTGTGACCTTGGTTTGGGCCGTTTTTCCTAGCTATTTTCTGTACCACACAGAGGCAATCTCTAATGTCAGTATAGTTAGAGAGGGGAAGGTCACATTCCCATCCCTACCACTGCTTTCCTACACCCCTTCATTCTCACAGTGGTTAGTGCTGATTCATCCTCTGCCTGCATCTCCAGTAGACGATGATGAAAACTTCCAGTGGTCTTAAATTCTGCATGAGAAAATGATGTAGCTTGCCCAAGACTAGAACTGTGAAGAGGGATATAGCATAAATTTCCTGTATATTTTGAAAATATACTGTGTATATGTTAAGACCTTGATCTTAGCCCTCATCTCTAAGACAAATTTCATCTTTTCTGCATTCATTGCTCACTCTATTTTTCTTCAGGTCAGTGATTTGAACATTGGTTCACATGGGGAAATGAACATTTTTCCTGCTGGGTTTGAATTTAACCAATGAACAGATCAGTGAAGAAAAATTGCCTGTATGCCCTTTGAGAGCCAATATGCATGTACAGTAGACACCTGCCTGTCCAAACTAGACTTCTACTTCCATGGTCTTTTTAAAGCAAATGTTATCTAAAAACAGACATAATTTTATTTTTAGATTATAGTCTAGTGATCTATCATTTATATTAGTTATTTAGATAATTTCAATTTTAAACACCAGGATAAAATTCTGTACAAGAATTTGTTTGTAGGAACAAATATCATTTTTTTTTGACAGAGAAAATACAGAATATTTTTAAAAGGTGATCTTTTCTTATATAAATTACAGTTGCAAATACTGTATTTTTAATGAAAAGACTATGCATTAAACCTGAGTTCCTGTTATGATATGAAGCCTAAGATGGACTTATTTCTATCCATGAGTTAGGTATCCTACTTCAAAATGCATAGAGGTTTCCCAAACACTTCCAGCCTCTCTTTTCCACAATTTTTCAGTTTGCACATGAATTTGCCCTAGTAGATTAGCTACAGTGGCACTCAACAAAGGAATCTAAACAGAAGAAAAGTAATGAACATAATTTCAGAAACAAAGCAAATTTAATAACAGTTAAGATGGTTAGGATGTGTATTGAAGTTTTGCAGTCATTTTAGTACATTTCTCTGTCTGTTAGAAATCTGGTAGGAAGGAATACAATGGCAAACTTCCTTCTCTGCTCATTTCACAGGAGTGAAATTTGCAGGAAAACTTCCATTAAAACTTGAAAAATGATTGCTGAATATAATGTAGCTTGTATATTTGCATGTAAAACCACTAATTTACCAGAAAATAACAGCAAAGTGAGATCAGTTCCTTGTCTGGGGAAAAAAAAAAAAAACCAACAAGATTGGTGGAGAGAGCACCAAAAGCTGTGGAGGAGTTAAGACTGATGTTTTTACTCAGTATGTAAATCATGAAAAGTAAAAAAAATTATATAAGATCAGTTTATATAAGAGTAATTTATATAAGCTAGGAAGATCTATATAAATTAGCAAAACTTGCATAAGTGACCACAAATTGAACAGTCTTCTTACACCTTAGTTTCCCCCTACAATTCATCCTGAAATGAACTCTTTAAGATAAAACTTGTTTCAAGCATGGGAATTAAAACCCCCACATAATAAACAAAATCCTCTTACACACCCCCCCAACCCATAACTTTTCAAAAATGCTAGAATGTTTACAACCAGTAATTCTTTATACATATTTACAATCCTCATTTCCTTACCCCCACCAAAATAATGGATCCCACACCCTGTAAAGGAGAAAGGCAGTGCAAATCCATCAAACTATAATGAAAACAAACCTCTTTACCTAAGATTTAAATATAAGAATTTGAGTTATCATTTCACTTTGCCATGGTACTCAAAATTATTACAAATAGCTTTCTTAAATGGTAGGATAGTATTTATTAGATTCTTTGCATACTTTGTTGGCAACAGAGGGAAAGCTAAATGTCAAGTGATTGTTTCTTTGTAATCAAAACCTTTTATGTATTGAGCAATAACAGAAAAGCATAGCCTAAGTGCTAAAAGTTGCAATATTTATGTAAAAGCCAAATTTCAAACCAAAATATTTCAATAACTTTGATAGCAGTAATCATTTACTAACTTGGCATTAGCATTTATCACAAATTTCTTTGCTGATTATCTAAGCATAGTGTTTTATTTCCTTTTGGTAACCACTAAAGTCAATATTCAGGTGATTATGCTTGATGCCTTGGGTTTAAAACATTGTTCCAATTAACTGAAGTGATTTATCATAAAATTATGGTACGTCTTAATCTGTAAAATTATTACTTAAAGAAAGATTTTTGAACAAGGGTTTAAAATATAGATTATGTGGATACAAATGTTTTCAGGTTTTCTGTATAACCATATCCTTGTTTGGGTTTGTTGCAAGGTCCTTAATCCCGCATCTGCCACATATATTGAGAAGAAAACAGTTTTGAAAGTGCTTATTGGTATCAAGGGAAAGAAGAGCTTTTTTACATTCTGAGAGTACCCCACTTACCCATTTTTAGAAATGCCAGCTTTCTACCCTACACCGAGAGGTGTTTCAAAAGAAGCAGCATTTCAAAGTGAATTTTGTTTGAGCATTTTTATCACTCACCATAAACAATAAGAAATGGATGCTACTAGTCTTGTTCAAGTATTAAGAGCAATTCATAAATATGTAGTCAAGGATAAGCATAAAACATATTACACGTGTAAGGTCAATCGAAGAACAATGTTAGCTTTTTTGTTTTTTAATTTTTCAAAGGCCTTTCTTTCATCAGAAAGTCTAAGCTTTTGCAGTAGGATGAGAAATTTACCAGCTGATTTCATTCTTTCCAGAGAAGATGTATGCCCAAGCCTGCTGTGTGTGTGTGATATTCAGCCACATTGGAAGTAAAGGGAGTTCAGCCACTGATTTTTCACCAAACCCCCAAATGCTACTGCCTTTGCAGCTTTCCACATTATGTATGTGTACCTAATGTAAAGTAGCACAGGTTGTTGACAGCAATGGTTTCCAGTCTTGGGAGCAATGCTGCTCCAGATTCACAGGGTGGTGATTAGTCCACTGAGTGCAAGGATTCTAAATTTTCCTACCAAGTATTTCTTCTGGAAAAGGCATGTTTTTGTATATCAGAGGATTCATATTTAGAAGCAACAGGTGGAAAACTAATTTCTGTGTTTGGAAGAAAATCAAATTAGAGAAAGTTAAAAGAGCCTCTACCTTGGCATCAGACTGGGAAATGTTTTCTAAATAGTTTCAAAATGAAGTTAAATTAAACTTATGAGAAAGGACACTCTAAAACACTGCAAAAACTCTTGCTGAATTTTTCTCAACACTAAGAAAAGTGTCTGGAAAACTAAGACTAAGGAAACAGTCTTAACAAAAGTACGAAAAATAATGAAAGAGAACAAAATGATGAAAAAAATTCCAATATTGTTTATGTTTTTTGTCTAAAAATTATTTGTATGAGCAGAGGGATGCTTGACAAGCACCCTTGCAGATGCTTGAGCACAGCCACCCATCAGGCAGAGTAATTTCCCTCCTCTGTCTAGGTGCTGCCACTCTGGTCCCATCCTGGGGACCCCAGCACTAGAAAAGTTGTTTATTGAGCACACTAAGTACACAGAGGACCCAGAAAGGACGAATGTGGTTAATTCTTAGTGTGGTAAGGTGTCCTTTAACCTGAATTAAACTTCACAATAATAATATATATAGTATGTTTACAAACCTGATTTTTAACATTGACCCAGCCAGCTCGGCTTATAAAATATTTTTTATTATTTCTATTTTGTATAGGGAATATCTATTTCTCTCTATTGCAAAAATGATTAAAACCTCATCTTTTTGCTAAAATCAAACTATTAAAGAGTAAACTAATAGATTAAAATTAATCTTTTCAACTGCATGTCCATGTTTCTCTTCCTTCCAATATTATAGCTAAGATGAGGGTAAAATATTTAGAGGAAATAGATTTGGGACAATCATCTAAGAGAAGCTCCTTTGAACTCCGTAGAAGTCACTATTGTGCATGGGGACATATTTCATGGGAAATTTCTGATGAAAATTCTCTATGGAGAGAACGTGATAGAATAGTTACTTCCTTCAGAGGTTTCTTGGAACCTCTAGTTTCCATATTTCACAGTATCATAAATAGAAGTGCTTTCCTGAATTTGTTTCATAACTAATGTTTTTATGAAAAAATCTGTGATATTTTAGTATAGTTGTTTTTCACTGAATAGTTGCAAACAAATCTTTTTATTCAACCATTTCTGACTTGAAACACTTTATTCCTACTTGCTGAATGAAACTGAAAACTATCTTAATTCTGGTGGTTGAGCTCTGTGTTTCCAAGGACTGCCATACTGAGGCTTATGGACTGGGTGCTCCTGATCAGCAGCACTGCCCTTGCATGCCACATCAACCTGCAAGATGCAGTGAATGACACAATCCGGGCAGACAACTCTGCTAATTAGAAAGTAGCACAGAAACTAGGAGTTCCAAGAGTGACATTGGTAGGATATACAAACATTAATGCCATGCCAATTAAATGAATTATATGAAACTATAAATGTTTGATTCATGTCAGGACAGAAGAGTAAGCATAAAAAAAAATCTCTCCAAATTAAAAATATATAAGATATAATGTAGCAACAAGAAAACAAGCCTTTTGATCAATGGACAAAATAAATGAACATGGATGTTAGCTATTATTTCTGAATCACAGTAAATTGTTGATTAGCATTCTGTTTTTCCTCTCGTATTTTTATTTCCTCACATTTTATATCAGCATTCTGCATGAAAGTGACCTCTGCTTAGCTCTGGGAAAGCTGTTACATAGCATTAAAAGTTTGGTATGTCCTTTGGCATAGTCCCTATCAAAATGTGGTGCAAAACTTGTACCGTCTTAGAGGTCATTTTACACTTGTAAAATTACGTTCCACTTTGTTTCCTAGTCACATCAGGCTCATGACTTCTACTGCCATTCATTATGTTGCATTCCTCAGGATAGCTGTGCCATCCAGCACTCTGAGGACACAGATGGTTGTCTCAATCCACTCCTCGCCCTCCCTTCTCTACATATTTTGCTTAAAGATGAGTGGTCATGCAACATGCACCTAACTACAGCACCAGAAGATGTTTGCTGAGGGCCATGTAGTATATTGTACTTTTCTTCTGCTGCCTATATAAGCTTATCAGGTGAACTGCAATCATCTCCCAAAGATGCTGGAATAATTTTAAATATTCTTGACTCTGAGCTGTTCTAAAACAGCCTCTTAAACTCTTGGGGCATTTGCATGATGGTCAGATATTCTCTGTCCGAACTGTGTGGTTTCAAGATAATGAATATTCATGCCTGGACTTCTTTGCACTTTAGTGAATCAAAAAAGAATTAAACTGGCAAGACTTCCAGTTTCTGATTTGCCCAGATATCTTCCCATTTAGTTGCAGTACCAGTTTTAAAAAAGAAAAAAAATGCATGGGGATAGAGTTGAGGGTCTTTTGGTGATTTGCAATGAAGCCATCCCCTGGATTTGCTGAATGCTTGCCTTCCCATACCCAAGGATGTATCATCTCATGACTCTTTTAACACCTGATGCATTTGTTTCAGGGCCATTGATTAAAACTTATCAAAGTTTTTTCTGGAAAAAAGAAGTATTTTCAAGGTTGGAATATATTTTCAATCTGTCAGCTTTGTAAATCTGTTAAAACAGAGTGCAACAGGAGAAAATTAATTTTCAACCCTTAGAACGATGACTGAGGCACAGAGCAGAAACAAGCAAGCCTGCATTGAGGCTGATAAGCTTCCTAAATCCTGCAGGGCTTCTTGTACCTCACTATCTTTTTAAAAGGTTCATTTAAGCAAGTAATTTAGGGTTGTGAGCTTTTTTCCCCCTTCTCAATACATGCAGCCTGATGAGTTTAAACAGTAGCACAGTGTTTCATGTCTTCAGCCACACCAGCTTAATCCCCTCAACTCATGAACACACAGAATTTATCCAGTCTTGTCTGTTTAAAAAAAAAATCAGAAAGAGTAACAGGAATTCTGTTCTTGTTAATCTCCCTTAATCTCCTCATTGACCTTTATGCTATTTGGAAGATGTATTCTTTGTTAATTTGCTCTGTATAGTACTTAGCACACAGGGACTTTGTTGCTAAATCTGGAAGTGACTCTGTGTAAGACTGTACTTACACAGTCCTTGCTAAGAGCCACGTGACATTGATGGCAGCATCACAAGGCAGGCTGGAGGCTCAACATGCTGCCCATCCATCTGGCCCTTGGGACTATATGCAGATCACTCTAACTAATATTTTGGGAAGGGAAATATTGGGTACAGAGGGTGTCTACAGTGTCCTCCAAAGCATATTTATCTGCTGCATGACCACACCTGGTCTCTGTGCAGCCTCTGGCTACCAGACATGTCTTGTCTCTAATGACGTCAAGCAGACAGATTAAAGCTTTCCCTGCAGGAGCCCAGTGCCCTGAGGACATCTGCAGGACAAGCAACCAACATCTAAGTGACACGAATGCAAACTGGATTCAGGAGTTTTTTACAAACACTGGAGATGCTTGAGTTTTGCTTTGAACAGTTGCCAAGAATAGTTGCCCCTAAGGGTGCATTGTCACGTGCAGTGTCAACATTGCTGTTGGTCACAAATTGCATTCTTGTATTGGTTGTTGGACAATCACCACTGCCTAGGCCGGTTCAAAAGAATCTGTGGAATTGGCTCAGACTTGAACTGATACATTCCCACAGGAGTGGATAGTGACACTTTTTAACAGCAAGGAAACAAGTGCGGTTAAATGAATACATCCAATATGAGATGTTTAGTGCACACGGTAACAGAGAAATATTGGTCTTATTAGATTGCGTGCATTGAGCAAGGATGAAATAGTTCTTGACGTGAAAGGGAAGTTTATTCGAACCCTTTGTATTTGTTCGGTCTGTCAGTGCCCCAGGAAAGCTGAAAACCTTGTGCCTCACTAGTCTGTCAGTGTGCTATTACAGGGACCCCAGTGAACTGCCCGCTGTACCCCAGAGTGGTTTGACTGACTTGTTCAAGGACAGGCACCAGCAGCGTATCTGAGTGAAACCTTTATTACGATTTAGAAAGAGAGACCCCCTCCTGCATCTGCCCACTCCTAGTCAAATATGTTCTCCACTGACAGCAACAGCAACTGGTGCCCCTGAGGGGCTCACAGTAAACAGTTCACAGAACAACACACATTGATAAACACACTGATAGGCTAAGGTTTGAATATTGACAGTGATGGTGACTGACTGCAAAGGCAAATTTAAAGCAATATGCAGAAAAACTCTAATCACCAATGAAATCCAGCTCAAGAGAACCATTTAGTGCAAATGGAATACAGTTCTTACAATAGGCACCCCTATGGGGGAGAATACAGGTTTAGTCCATCAACTGATCCTAGAAGTTATGATGAAGTCTTCCCTAACTTCTTCCTATCTGTGACTAACTTTTATACTATTTCTTTAAATTTAGGTGGAACTTCAGTTGCTCTGGTCACACATATTTTAGTATTGATTGGTATAAGAGTCTCTCGGTTCGCTCTCAAATATATAGTCAATAAAATACAGGGCGCATGCCCAGTGAGGGGTGGTTGTACCTTGGAGCTGGGTGGCTTTGGCATGGAGATGTGTGNTGACAGTGATAGTGACTGACTGCAAAGGCAAATTTAAAGCAATATGCAGAAAAACTCTAATCACCAATGAAATCCAGCTCAAGAGAACCATTTAGTGCAAATGGAATACAGTTCTTACAATAGGCACCCCTATGGGGGAGAATACAGGTTTAGTCCATCAACTCATCCTAGAAGTTATGATGAAGTCTTCCCTAACTTCTTCCTATCTGTGACTAACTTTTATACTATTTCTTTAAATTTAGGTGGAACTTCAGTTGCTCTGGTCACACATATTTTAGTATTGATTGGTATAAGAGTCTCTCGGTTCGCTCTCAAATATATAGTCAATAAAATACAGGGCGCATGCCCAGTGAGGAGTGGTTGTACCTTGGAGCTGGGTGGCTTTGGCATGGAGATGTGTGTTAGCATTGCAATATGATTATAATGAACCAAGTTCATCCAAGGAGAGTGGTTTCACCACAGCTACTGGTTCAGCAGCAAAACTTCTCCTCTCTCCCTGGGTGACAGCTGCTATACAGTTTATTGGCTACATGGCCACTGAGTTCCCATCCCTGCAAGGATTTCAACTGAGCCTGGCCAAGGCATCTCCACTTGCCCCACCCTCATTTTCATCCCTCTTAGCTTGTGCTTAAGGTTGCAGGCTCTGTGTGTGTGGTGAATCATCCAGTAGATTTCCTGCATGCCAGCTGCATTCCAATCTGGAAGTAGCAACTGCATTTCAGTGTATAATTTCCTCACTGTTAGAATGTGAATATAACTTCCCATTTTTTTCTCACTTACCCCCAGTCATCTCCCCTCATGGACTGTAATCATGGGTCCTGCCTATTTCTCTGCACTTATATTGCTGAAGTGACATCCTCAGCAGCTCCATCACCACTTCCCGCCTTCCTGGAGACCTCTTACCATGCAGCCAGAAGAGTTGCAGAGATTTTGGTCAAAGGATAGAGGTTAAAGGCATCATCTGGCACAGAAATTCTGAGTAGAACCATCCAGTATCTCTAGAAAGGATTCCCTCTTTAATCATAGCAAAAGGTGGGAGTGAAGCAGACAAGGCTATTTGTGCACTTTCTTATGAGCTGCGGGAAACTCCAAACTCTCACGAGTTAGAACAGCGTGTCTAAACTGATGGTCACTGGGAAAAACCATAGTGCTAACTACAAATTACCACTGCAGGTGCTTATTGGTGTTTTCTAAAAATTGCATCATGTAAAACTGAATTTGAATCACTACCACTTTGTTATAATATATGGTGGTTTATTTGCAACTTGATTTAATTGATCTTCCTCCTGCTTTGTATGCTCTGAATTGGGCTTTACTTAACCAGGAATAGTACTCATTAGATGCCTTATTGTGTCAGCACCAGTAGTTGTGTAATACTTTTCCAACAATCGTATTAGCTGTTTTTTCAATATTTGGTCTGTACAGAAAGGACAATACATGCTAATGAAATACTGCCTTGGTGTTTTAAATGGCAAGCTAATATTTAAATATAATCAATCATTTTCTCATATATGAAAGAGTAATACCAAGACAAGCCTTTATTCCTCAGATATTTGAAAATTGTCATATAGTTCATTTCACAGAAGATCTATCACCTGTCAAACAAAAAAAGCCATTCTTGATTTAGTACTGTGGAAGCATTAAGTTTATATGCAGAATAAGGCCATGGAGGAATTATTACTGACCTGGGCTCTATACAATTATAATGCAAACCTCTGGCTAATTTCCTTGTACAGGCCCAAGAAAATGGTGCAAATATTTTCCTTTCCATCTGGCAGAACTATCAACTCATGACAATGAGTCTGAAAGCTTAGAAAGTGTCACCTTGAAAAGGCTTTGCGTAATGCCATGTTCTCATTTGCAGCAGCAAAAATGCATCCTTTCTATCCACTGTGTAAGCATCATTATTGCACACTGTTTATTTTGAGTAGTTTATTCATTGTTAGAAAAGACATTGCAGGACATGCTCATGATCCTTTAGAGGATGTCAAAACTCTAAGCAGATCCAGGTTGCTAAAATCATATTATCTTTGAATACCTGCATCAGAAAAGTCCCCACAGGCTTTGTCCAGACCATTGTACCAGATATTTTAATGTAGCTTTGTGCTGGGACAAGAGGTGGGAGAGAACAGCTGCTCCTAGGGAGGACCTCAGTGACAAAAGCTGCTCTCTTCTCCTGTCCCCTGCATGCATCCAGGACTGGAGCCCCGTAACAACCTGCTTTCTCATCACTATTCTAAGCAGCCCACATTTCACCCTAATTAAATACCTTTACAAAGATCCACAAGCATTCTTGAAACAGAATCCCTATACTCATGAAAATTTTTGTCAGTTCTGGAGTACAAAGTGTTTTGCCTTTGGATAAAGGGCAAATGGCCTTGAACACGAGTCTCACTTCAAGTTTTTGATGCTATCAGATGGAAGATGCTAGTAACTTGAAAAAGCAAGCTGGCAGGAAAAGACAGGAGGCATATGGAGCTTAGCCTCTCTGTGTCATGCATAAATCCCAGAGATTAGTGCAAGAGAGCTGGTCTTTCTTCCTAAAAACGTTGGTGTGTATATATAGCAAAACATGTGAACATATACTACTATTCTGTGTATCATAGGGGAGTGTTAAGACTTAAGTAAATGGTATTGATACATATGAAGACAATAAATGTATGTTATATTTTATACACAGAGTTTCTATTACTGTTTTGTTAGAAACACAAGGAAATATTTTTCATTGCTATCCTTTTTTCATTACTGTCCCTTTTTCCTTTGCAAGATGAGCCTTGCAAGCCACTACTGCTAAGTGGTACAATTTTAAGATACGTGTAACTTGGTTGAAAAACATAATGCAACATTTAGATTCAGATTTTCCATGAGAAGAACAAACCATCCTTCATGCACGAGTGACAACTCTGTAAAATTGTACTATAAATTTTCTTAGAATAATACAAAGACCTGTGAATATGGTGAAACAGGAGTTTGACCACTCCATAAGAAAAAAAAAAATCTGTAATTTACCACGTCTAAAAATAGTAATACATAAACAGCAAAGCAACTTTTCAAAAATCTATAAAAATATTTAAAATATTTCCCGAAAATGGCATGTGTAAAAGTGCTGAGCACAACCAGGGCTGATATTTATTGCCAAATTGTATGAAAGCACACAGACATTCAACTACCTGTGATAAAATCCTGTCCTGCTAAGATTAAGAATTATTCTATAGTATTCACTTTTTTTTAGGTCCTTAAGACTATAGCTATGACTGAATGAATCAGGATGCAGAAGCACTCAGTTATACTGAAAAATCTTTCACATTTAGTTTAGAGAAAAAAAAGGTAGCATTTAATTCAACAGCAATAGATGAAAATTTCTTTTGTATTTTTATCATTGACAGCAGTTCATAGGAGTTTCTTGACAAGTCATTGATTTACTTATGCTGCATAATCTCACCAAGCAATTAATCTGAAAATTAATTTCACTATATCATTGATTTTGTTTTCATGTGAAACTTAGACAAATGGTTTCCATATGTAAAACCTACTACAGGACAAGGCACAGAATTGTCTTCCTTTGGAAGCCAAAAGATAATATATAAAAAATGATCAGCACACACGAGATATATGTGTTTTGTATCTGTCTTATGTGATAGTGTTATCTCAAGCAGATATGTCTTTCCTAGATGACAGTTTCTTCATAACTGTCTGATGGAGCAGTAGTTGACCTAGAACTTGGATAGACAAACCTGTCTGTCATTCAGACAGAGTTTTATCCCACCAAGATGTTACAGGTCTCCCCAAACTTTCAGTTCCTTCTTTCCTGTGTTCCAAATGTGAGACCAGATGGTGAAAGGGACTGTGGTGATAAGTCACCCAGGGTCCCCTGTTCTCTGTGTATCCTCCTCTTGAGCCCTTATCACACAAACTGCTTGAACCAGCTTCATAACTAACATATGCAGGGAAAAAAAGTATTTCCAAAGTCACCAAGTCATTGTATCAATAGAGTTAGTAATAGACAGGTTCCAGTTTTAGACAGATTCCCTACTGTTGGTGCACAGATTGATGTTTTTTGTGCCTCCTGCAAACACTGACTCCTGGGACTCATACATGTTTCTGTGAAAGATCTGTACAGGTGACTTTATCTCTTGCTTTATAAAGTACTGTGCACTTTTCAGGAATTTAAAACCTGAACTTTCTGACTTGGTAATGTCAGAGTGTACTAATGGGAAGGTGATGAGACAGGGATGTTTTTGCAGGGCCTGTTCTCATGATGCGTAAGCCCATCAGCTCTTGGCAGACGTGCTCATGCCCTGCTGACAGCACACTCACTGTCTTTGCTGTGATCTGTGCTGGAGTTCCTGCAGACACCCACATGGCTTGGGCTGCTGCCGTATGCTACTCCTTTGTGTAGGTGTTGAATGATGGGATGAAGAAATGTACCGCAGTATTTAGTAGTGTCAGGCCTCACAAGCCTTTGGTTTCAGTCCATTACCTGCTTGATGCCCCCTTGGTTTCCTCTGCATGTCAGTCATGTAGACAGTCCAATTCTGTCTTCCCTTCCTTTGGCTTCTTGCTCAACAAATATGTTCCAACACAGCGATTTGTAGAAAGCTGTTTTACATAGAATGTTGAATTTAAGTACTTTCAATTATTTTTGAGAACACAAAAATGTCGCTGAAGGAAATGAAAAATAGTACTTAACAGCAAATTCCATCACAGCAGATAGAATGAAAAATAGTGGCTGTTTCTGAAAAATGCATGTAAAATTAATTATTCATCAAAGCAATGCATCTGAATTAAACAGATAAACAAACTGAGCTTACCTAGCATCCTAATTATAGAAACACAGAATGCTACTTTAGAAGCACATAAATAACGCTTCATACTATCCAGAAAGTTTAATATCCTGCCATTTTTTGATTAATATAAAGCTGCTGCATTTATTAATCGAGAAGTTTGGGCAAGTTCCACATCAAAGTCAAGTAACTGAAAGCCAAATGCCCTCATAAAGCAAGTTAGCATGACTAAATTATGTGTGCTATATGGACTGAAAAAAACTCAGTGTCTTTAAACACCAACAGGTTTCACAGATAGTCCAGAATGACCTTATAGTACCTAACCTTAAAACTAATAAATTATCTGCTGTATAGTTTAAGGATAAATAACTTTTTTTTTTTTTAAATCTGTCACTCCCGGCAATACATTTTCCCAGATGTGGTCTTGGACCCTGGAGAATTTTCCCAAAAGAAACTGACAAAATTTTTATGATTTTTTTTTCTGACTACTACTTTCAAGCAAAAAGAGCTTCACCAGAAAATTTCTATTTACAGTAAAGTTTATTTCTATTTACAGTAAAAATTTATAACAATTCAGAAATAAAAGCAAAAAGAGTATGGAGAAGAGTATCATAAGAGGAACTCATTTTCATCTGAAAGAAGACAATTATTCTGACATGCTGAAATATTAAAGTCCTGCTTGATATAATCATATAAATATTTGTATGTATATCTGCATTTTGTATTTTCATGCAAATAGCCACTCTACACTATAAAATACATATAAATCAACTAATATCAGAATATCTTGGCTGTAGGGTTTTATTCTGTGTCCTACTATGAAGATTAAATGCTGGTAGTATAAAATGTAGGCATTCTATTTTTTCTTTTAAGCCTAAACTTATCAAACATTTGCTGGAAACAGTAGTGTATAAGAGAAGGTAACTGGTTGCTAATGTGAAATAATAGTGTTTAGGTTCATGTCAATATCTAGGATGAAGAGGAATAAAAACAACTGCTTAGAATACAGATAATAAGGTAAATGAAGAAGAAACAAACTATTATACCTAAAACTTATTTCACAGGGATAGGAGAAAGCAGTAATAAAATACAACCTTACAGAGGTGTTTTAAAATCACCAAAGGAATGTGGACAGAAACGAGAAACACTAAAAGCTGTTTTTACCATTCTGTGCTTCAAAATAAGCAACTTATTTTATTATAAATTTCTTTAATATTTCTGTTTGCTTCACAACATGCAACTGTTTAATGAGGGATAACTTCCATAATGTTCATTACTGCAATAGAGTCATCAGCCTGCAACAAAATGCTATAGAGAAGAGAAATAAAGTCACAAAAAGATGAAAAACATATATGTTTGGTGAAGGGAGAATATTTTAAAAAATCAAAAAATATATTTGCATGTAGGAGATAGTAATGTGTGTCATGCTGGTTTTTTTCCTTTTATTTATTTGTTTGTTTGTTTATCATCTCATCTAAATTAGTATTAAACCAAAGGGTTAGAAGCAAAGAGACACACGGGCTTTCAGAAATCTCCGTGTTCTTAAAATGATCTCGAAAGCTGCATGAATTGCTGTGATTGTTAATTTCTTGGAATGCATTAGCAGAAAATGTGAAGTCAGGTCTTCACATATGTAGGCTGCCATTATTTCCATTGACTTTTTGTCTTTGTTCTGTGAGCTAACTGAACAATGATCTGCAATGAATCCTCAGGCAATGAGGTTCTGAGTGTTCTTTCATAGCAAAATGCATAATTATTTCATGTCTTCCCACCAAGCTCTTACATACTCGTGTATTGTAGTGTTATGAAAGTGCACATGGCTGTGGCAGCTAGCTGGAAGGAATACAGAAATCTAAGGAAAATGCACCTTCCCTTTGTGTGAATTTTCTGTTTTGACTTGTGTCTGGGAAAAGTGTATCTTCAATAAATGTGAATGTGAATAAATAATTGAATTTTTTCTTTTTATTCTGCTCATTCTTCCAGATTTTTTTTTCTGTGAGATAAAAAGCTACATTCAGACTCATATTTTGTTAAAATAAAAAACAACTTGAGCAATAGTGGCAAATGTACTTAAGTGGGCAGACTGTAATGCATAGATAATAAATATCAAAAGGCAGATAGGGTAAGTATTGTTGCTTCTTTTTTCTTTTCCCAAAATAGCATATATTAAAGTTACATTTCCATCTGAAATGTTCTGCCAATGAATGTCTTTAAAAAAAATTAGTCTATATGCCTACATTGTTCTATTTTACTATACTTAACCAATCCATCAAATAGATTTCAAGATTCTCACACAAATGTATTAGCAATATTTAACTGTTTGAACAGTGCAGGATTTTCTTTTAAAAGAAACCATACAATAGGATTTGGGAAGGAGTGAAGAATTATTACTGACAAGAGTCTGGGTTTTTTTCTTTTCTGCATTATTTACCTGTGATTTTTCATCTCTAATAACAAAGATGCAATATTATTATGGAAACCAAATGTCTTTGTTATTAATCTGCTCTCCTCATAATTTTAGACTTTATCCATTTTACCCACTAAATAGTGAAGCTGAGAAGTGAAGATAGTGCAATGTGGATCAAAGACATAATGGGGAAAAATTATTCTTTCTTTTCTGAGGTATCCCTTGAAATGTGCATGCTCACTGGAAAGCAAGGTAAATCAGAAAAAAAAGGAAAAGCAAAATAATAGCCTCAGGCAGCCTTATGATTTACATAGGGTTTACATATGGCTGTATTTTGTTCATCTCGACGAAAGATAAAAAGAGTACAAAGGATTTGAAATTTGAGCTGGTTGTTCTTAGTGTGATTGTTCCCCACTGCCATTCCCCACTCAAGGGAAAGGAACAAAAGTTGGACATCTGGAGGTATAACTGAGTGTAAGAGACAGAGAAAGCTAATCTGAAGAGAGATTTGAAAAGGACTATTCTAAAGAGTGCTCAATCTTTCTTTCTCTATAAGCAATTCTGGCACAAAGACAGGGAAGAAATCTTTCTCATTGCACCCAGAGACGTCACAGCCTCTTTGATCATTGTTATGTCAATGTACAAAATTCAGAAGCAAAATTTAATACTGACAGCTACACAATTTAACATACAGTCGATATTTGACTGGTGGTATTTGAATTTATGAAACCGCATTTTTCCTTTGGGGGTGAAGAATCTGATGGGAAAAACGGAAGAACTTTTAAAATATAGAAACAAAGTTGCTGTCACATTCTCTCGATCCTTGTATTTAGGTTGTTAAGGAAAATATCAGCTCAGTAAAGTTCATTATAAAATACAGGCAGTAGGAAAGAAGAATAGAAGTATGGGGTCTCATGCTCTATACTTCAGAAGGTTTGTGGTTGTGCCTGTAGCTACCCTTGTTTCATTAATATAGCAGATAAAGAGTTGGAAGAAGATTTCTTTCCTTATCTAAAGAAAAGGTTATCTAAAGACTTCAGACTCTGAGGTTTTTCTCAAGATAAAACTATGAAGTTGAAAATATTACGCTAAAATTTAACTTATTTTCCTGCTGTTTATTTTACAACTACCTGATGAAGTATTTTGCCCCAGCCATTTTTATCCAGCTCCTTACAAAGAGGGTGTCTTGGCAAACCTCTGCAAAAAGACCAGTGTGAGATAGTCCACATTGTTCAGGAAAATGTGTAACAGAATAATGACAGGTGTAACTGCTTCTAATTCGATACCAGTGGAAATGACTATTAATTCTACTTCTGATTAGATAAAAACACAAGAAGTCTTATCCCTTCATGTTTTCTTTTTGTTTTCTGAATTTAGTCTTGAAAGCTAGCTATATTTGTAGAACAACCAGTATTATGGAGAATGAAATCAAGTCAATTAACATCTTTATATGACCATTTGCTAACAAAGTAATAAATGCTTAAATTGACCTTGATTAAAAGATCAGAGTGGCTCAAGCATTTGATTGTGATATTAATACTCAGGGTAGTATAAAAAAAACAAAGTAGGGATGCTGCTGAAGCAGTGAACAAACCTAGCTTTAAAAAGCCCAGAAGACATAGAAGATCAAACTAGAGCACATATAGATAGTGGTGCTGAGAGGCCTGGCACACTGCAAATGTTAACAAAACCCCACAGCGAGCACATTCAGAAGCCCAAGATCCCTGTCGTGTGTGCACAACACCTACAACACCTGCACACCTCGTGGTGAGGACCTCACTGCCTGGGGGGCAGCAAGCTGCTTTTGTGTGGGTGGCACTGTAACACCTGCTAGTTTCTGTAACCTTATTATAGAGCAGGTTTCAATCTTTTCCTACTGCCTTTGCTGCTTTGGCAGGCTGCACTTGAAACAATCTCTGTTTGATTACGACTACCCACTCCTCTACCTGAGGAGTTCAGAAAAAATAATGGGACCAAACCTTTGTATGAAACTCTTTTCTTTTCGTGTAGCTCCTGGTTAATCACAGGACAATAAGGCTAAGTGCTGCCACAGGAATGCTGGGACCTTGAGAAAATCACTATATCTGTACTGGAACTGGTGTTGCTGACCCTTATTTCATAAGCACCATTTCAAATGTGCTTATTTACTGTCATATTTTCTTGCTCCTGCTTTGCTCTTGGGTCCAAGATACCCCATATTGACTGCAACTGTTTTACGTCCATTTCTGAGCTGAAATGAATACTCTTGCACAAAAAAAAAAATCTGCTGTAGAATGAAGAGCAATGTGTTCCAGGGTCTGTATATTACAACAGGTGTTGATGTGAATTGGTTCATGTATTAATGTGAACCCAATTCTTCTATGCTGATGGTCCTAGAAAAAGATGGTAAGAGGGTATTTATCCTCTGTCTCGACTGAGCCTCTAATATAAGAAATAACAAGTTACAGATGAAAAGTTTATTGAAGGCAAGAGAGCTGTACTGGGATCCATTAACAGCAAAGCTTTCGTGATCATTACAGGTGTAGCAGGATACGACAGGTCATCCAAGCCATGAACACTAAACTGGGGAATAATGCTTGGCTGTGGTAAGAGCAACTGTCAAGAGCAAGACAGAACAATGACCTGTAATGGAACCAGACACTAGGGTTTATTTAAGAACCAAAAAGATTAAAGACTATACTCTACTTTCTTATGCTATACATATACATGCTTCTCTCCTAGTGTCAGGTTCACTACTTGTTGGCTTTCCAGTAGGGAAATCACAGCTGGTCTGGGAAGGCTGGGCAGGAAGTTGTTTTGGTTCCTGCTGTGCCACTACTCACAGTTCCCAGTCTCAGCTGTTACCAGGCCAAGGTCCCTAAGTATAATCCAGCATTTATCTCCATACATTTCCCTGATCTCCAGCCTTCTGGAATCCAGAAATCTCCTGACTTCCAAGGTCTTCCCTCGGGATAGGATTTTCTTTCCAGACTGCCTTCTTACTTCTGAAATCCTTTCTTCTTTCAATGAACATTTCTTTTTGGCCCATTATTTCCATGAACCCAAGTCCCTGTTCTCCAAATCTAAATAGTCTGCGCACAGAAGCACAATGGGCAACCAGTGTTCTAACTGGTATTTCTGGCTAATGTTACTTTATACATGGGGAGGCTGGTCACAGCATTATCAAAATTTACAACCTGTCTGCTCAAAAGTTCAGTTCCAGAGATTTAGCACCCTCTCACATGTATCTGTCACCTGTTGACACTCACAGTTTAAGCCACTTTTTCACCTGTCGTGCCATGAGGTCTCTCCTCCCAGTGAGAGCTCCAACAGCAATCTCAGGAGGATCTCCTTAAGATCTACATTCAATCCAGTCCTGCTATTCACCAATGGAGCCTAGGTAGCCTCTTCACCTTTTCAGATGTGTTGAGTTCAAGAATGGGATTCAGATTCAATTTAAGACTAAACATATCTAGCATGACCTAGATGTGATGTTACAGGCAAGGGAGATCAATATGGGCATTTGATACAGTAGATGGAGTATAGAGAATCATTCAACCGCCCAACTATCAGATATCTTTTTGAAGGCAAGCTGAATTGCTCTATACAAATCTACTGCACTAATTTTTTTAACTCTCTCACTGAGAGCTGCTGGCAAGCTTTTTTATCCATGGTAATACAATTTTTCATGTACGGCAATACCACAGCCATGGTTTCTTACTCATATCATCCAGACTTTTCTTAGGAGCTAATTATCAATAAATTCATTATCAGTTCTGTTAATGAAAAATGAACTCTTATTCTTGCTCTAATCTCAGCATTTCTGTGTATCACCACACCTTATTCTTTCCACTCCTACTTTGCTGCTTGAATGTATTCCTTTGCCTTCCTCTGTAGCACTTCTTCCAATGTAGCAAAATTAATTTCTACTAAACTGAACTCCAAGAAAACATATTTGGTAAATTGATATAAGATATAGACTCTTCACATTCTGATCAAAAGAAAGGAGAATGATCAAGACCATTGCTCTATCTGTCTTGGTTCACTCAGAAGCTCTGTAGGACAAAACCTTTAAATAACTCCTTCTGTGATGGATAAATTAGATAGGAATAAAATATAACCCACATTGTTCATAAGAAAGCCCTGAGAAATTCATCTTGCAGTCCCAGAGGGAACATATTTACATTATATTCTTGGACAGCTACAACTGAAAAAATCCCCTCAAATAAATACAAGCAGACAGTATAGATCATGAAAAGCCAGTTGTGGTTCTGCCAGTGGTGCTGCCCTGAGAGGCGTCATGGAATCTGTACCACTATGTGAGCAGTGACTGAGGTTTTATCCAAGAAATCCATTCTTTCTGTGTCACTGCTCTGCTCGGGATCTCATCCTGAATTAATAAGAACAGCTGCACTACCCATATCATGAGTGTTCAATATCCTACTTAGCAGTCAACAAGTATAAAATCCTACTTCCTTTCTATCTCCAAGAGATGATCATTTAAATCTCTGTTCTAAGACTTCTCCTCTCAACCAAGGTTATCTCAATTTCTTAAATATTTCTGATTTTTCCTATATATCCCTACTGGAAATTTGAGCTGTCCTTCAAAATGTTGTCATTCTTCTCATCCACATTAAGATCTATTTTCATTTCTTGATCTGCTCCTTCTATGCTTGGCCTCTATTTCCTGTAGCCTAAAAATCCTTTATGAAGATCAACTATTTTTTTTCAAGAGCCTACTTTATGACCATCACTACACTAGGTAAGAAAGGTCAATGCAAGCTGTATTCTGATAGTGTCTAATGAGTAATTTCGGGCTAGCAAAGTCAACTAAAAAATGTCACTATAAGTGTCAGTTTTGTATCTGGCTGTTTGGCAGCATTGTAATTAGGATGTTCAATGGCATCTAGATACAGAACCTTAACATCAAAAACTTAGTAATGTCCAGAATTAGGTGGCAGTATATTTATGCAATTTCTCTAAATTCTAGACATATTTTACCTGGTTTTGACTATGGAGGAAATAATCATTGGCACAATGTGGCAATTTAACTAGGGATAATAGAATGACACTCTTACAAGCATAATTAAACACTGTATTTTTCAGTGAGTACATATTTTTGTGTTTACATAAAGATTACTTATCAAATCATATTTAAAGAGTATGTTGTTATCCTTTTCACATGCTCCTGAGTTAATTACTATTGGATGGATTCTGAATCCTTTATTCAAGCTGACCTCCTCAAACTTCAGTGAGACATCCTTTAAAGTAAGTCTTTATCTTAGACCTTGTTTGTACATATACAAATGTCTATGCTAGAATGTTCTTTGGTTCTACACATACTAGTGGACATATGCAGGTTATGTTTGAACATGATATTGTCCTACTAGTGTATTTCATTCTGTAACTATATTTTAAATGATCAGTGTTTCTTCATGCATATTTTTGATATTCACAAGTTTGATGCATAAATATGAGGTCTACATTACACAAGACACTTTTTTTCCCCAATAAATTCGTATTTGACATGCAAAAGCTGCATTATAAGTTTCATATGAGTGATTTCATTTTACAGTGGTTTAAGTAGTATTACTTGCTTCATGTATCAGGTGAAAATTTAATTTGGCTGCAAAACACACAAGAGGTAAAATCAAAAGTCTATACAATGTATAGAGAAGTTCTGTCCCTCCAGACCTGGTCACTTCAAAACCTCCTGGGAAGTTAAATGCATGTTGCCTTAATATGTAGTTCTTGTTTGTGTTAATAAGCAATTACACAGGCAAACTCACAGAAATGAAGGGATGGACAATATTTCTAATAAAACAAAGTTTATTATGTGCATGGGAAAGACAAATTTTGAAATCAACTAACACAGAGGACACTGTATCATTGCTTCTTTTTCTTATTCCTTTCTATATCATTGATGAACTTAGTAGACTTAGAGCATATCTATCATTTCTGTTTTGCCTGTCTGTGTATAACTACAGAAATAATTCCATGTCTTACTTTTAGTGACAGCACAGCATTGATGTCCTTTTGAATGCCCTTCTCTAACTAGGGTGAGTGGAAAGAACCCTAAAACTTTCTAAATAATATGAAAATAATAGAAATTATTGCAGTGAGATGGTCATGGTGATGAATGCTTTTTTTAATGACTGAGCTTTTCTGAATGACTCAAACAATACAGTCACCCTGTGATTAACCTTCTTGGTACTCACCTGAAAGAGAAATAACTTCCCTGCTAGGTTCAGCAAAAGTACTTTTTCTTTCACTATTTAAGATGCCCTCTGCTCCTCTTAGTTCATAGGGAATATCTTTGGATACACACACATATAAATATATATAGGTTTAAGGCTGAGCCTCCTTTGGCCAAAGCATGTGAAATGCCTTTCCCTGCTCATGTTCTTGTCTTGTTTTCTGAACAATATTCTAATAATTAACGAGGATCTGACAGCTGCACCAAAATGGAGGAATAGTTCCCGCTAATAGTATGTCAGTTCTGGATGTGTGTGTCATGCATTGTGTATTTGCTTTCTGTTTCTATTGGCAATAGTGCCAGGCTTGGGCAATCTTTGGGTTTGCCATCCAGTGTGTCACAGTTAGCTGTGACTGTGCTCACAGAACTGTGGTGGAATGTTTCAGATTGTTGTGAGACATCCGCACAACAGCAAGTATCTGTTGCACATTCAAAAACGTACTTACTCTCCTCTTTCCTCTTTAAAGAGACTGCAATATTTCTTATACATGCACAAGAATTTGAAAAGCTATCTTAAACATAAAGGCAGGAATGGGAAATTGGTGTCCTATTCCTGGGCTATTTTCCTAATTATTGCACTCTATTGCGCAATTAGCTGAAGGTTCAAATTTGGTATATCTGTTCTGAACACTTAAACAGCTCATTACAGGTGCTTTCTTTTGAACCAGATTAGAACCTAGGTGTAGATGTCAACATCAGCTATGTTTCATTTTTTCCCATTGCAAACTTCCCATTTGAAAGTATTTCCTTCCGAAAGAAATTAGACTGCATTCTATTTAAATGTAAACTTGCAAACCATGCATATATTTAAGGCTCTATTGTCAATCTTTTTTTTAAATAGACCTATAGATCTCCTCTTTTCATAATAGTCAAATTACCTTGTCAATTATGAGCTCTTTATTACCCTCTTAATAATTTGGATTTTTAATTTAAATATTTTTTTAAGCCTTGGTAACCAAATTTCTCTCCCTTTCCACACTGCAGTATCTAATCTGGATTTTTTTAATATTAAAATTGTTCAGAGTGTTAATCTGTAATTTAAAACAACATTTTCAAGGTATTCATAGGGGAATGGGAGGGAAAATGATAAAAGTTTTATGTTTAGGAGTGAAAGGTTTTATGTTTCTCTGCATGATAAACGCCTTTCTGGTTCTACAGATGTGTTCTGAAGATTGGCCTTTAGAAAGATGGAAAAGATGCTGAAAGTGAAGAAAGTTTAGGGTCACCTTATCAAAATTAACCTTGAAATATTTCAACCGTATGTATAAAAATAATGTGCATGTATACTGGTGTTTCAACAGAAAATTAAGAATTACAACATGCAGGCATAATAAAGATACTCTTCTATTTAAAACAACACAAATAACCTTTCAGAAGCATCAAACAAAATATTTATACAGCATGATTTTAAGAGAAAAGGAGAATGCAAATGCATTATTCAGATTAGTACAGATACAATCAATCTGGCAAATCAGTAGGAGACCTAAGAAAAATTCCGTTCTATTTATAGCAAGGACTCCAGAGCAAGCTGTGCTCTTTTATATGAAGCAGCAAAATTACATCTGCAGAACAAGCACTTTGTGGATCTATGGCACTTGGCAGGAGATAGAAACTGGTTCAAGGCCAAAGAAATAACACCAGAGGTGCTGCTGTTGGGAAAAAAAAGGGAAAAAGCAAAAAGGCAGTGATTTACAAACAGTGCAAAAGCATGGGTAGCCTCTGAAACCTAATTTTACCCAAAGCATAGAGAAGGAAATTGTGATGCAAATGAAGTTAAAATGGGCAGACATGGGACCAGTTTGTGGGTAAAACAATAGAAAACCAGACAGACATGCAGTATATTTCCAGCAGCAAGTAAATAAAATTCTCATGGCAAGGAGTCACAGTATTTTCCTTCAGTAGTGAATAGCTGACATTTTGTATACAGATAAGCAATAAGCAATGCTAGTCTATAAAATTCTGACTTCCAGGTGCTGTTTTGCATGAAATAATGTGCTAATAAAATGGGAGGCTGCTGGGTGAGCTGAAAGCACGTCTGAAACTGTAGAGGTCACAGAGTACATGCATACAGAAAAGGTTGTTCCCAACTACACTAGACCTCACAGGTAAAGAGTGGGGCATAAATAACACAAAATAATTACCTGAACATGGTACCATCCCAGCTTCTGACAATAAATGTTTTTAGTGCAGAAGAAAACATATAAACCTGTCCATCCTTCCCAAATTGGGTTAACAGATACATTAAAAATGTAACTGTTTCTGGGACTCTAGAAATGCAGCTCAGATATGAGTACTTATATTTTTGTTGTCACTGCACTCTTTGAGGTGGGTCCCAAATACAGAGTGCATAGATTAAAATTGCAAGGGGAAGAGATGTTCTGTTAGTATATCCAGTTCAGCATCGTGGAATACCAAAGGTATCAATGCATTAGGTGGTATTAGTCTGAGTATTTAAGAGAGCAAATGTCTGACTACTGTTATGCAGAGGATTTCTGTGACAGACCAAAAATGTTGCTGATGAGAGTTTTAGGTTAAAAAATATTTTGACTTTTGACCAGAAAGTTTATTTTGCAACTAGACACAGCTTCTTTTTATGGATTTCTTTCTTATTTCCTGAAAAATAAGTAGAATTATTAGGAACATGGTTATATATTTGGGTTCCCTAAGATGCAAAAATAGAATTCCTAAATTCCACTAAACTACACCCAGAGAGAGTTATTTTTTGTCTGTCAGCCCAGAAAAACATACGGCCAATCATATGATGTCTACTCTCATCAGTCAGCTGAAATATGCACAGAATTTTTCAAATCTAGCTCTCTCAATTTGTTTCAATGTATCTGATTTTATTATATCCTTAGATTGGAAATTTGTGTTACTCTAGAAACAACCAGTAATATAGCTCTGCCAGGAAATTCTAATCCTTACATATCAGTTTCCACTACCTATATTTTTATGAAAGCCTAATCAGTCAAGGAAAAAACGTGGAGACAAATTTACATTGTACTAACATCAAAAAGGTAAATCAATTTCAAGCTTTATCATCAATATTAAAATAGAAAGTAGAAGCCTGTTTTGTTCCCAGCAAGAGCAGCCTTAGCTCCCCAGGTCACAGTTTAAAACTCTAGGTCAGACAATGAGTTTTACTGGTTTTACCTGAACTTCAAAAGGGAGCTAATACATTTCACTCCTTAGGTTTCAACAAGGAATTGGATGTCTCTAGCATGTATATCCCCTTTAAAACGACACAGACCTTTATCTTTATGGCAGAAAATGGCACTTTTTACCTTCTTTTTTTTCCCTTTTCTTTTTTCTTCTTGAATTAATGAGTGCTTTTATTTCTTCTGTAGTTTCTGTGTTTGAAGAGAAGGGAAGTAAGCTTCCTGACCTTAGAAATTTACTGCTCTTTTGTTTACGTGAACATTACTAGTGTATAAATGGCATGTGTGCATGCTAGGTAATTCTGTCAGCTGAGCACACGCGCTGCAGCTTAGACATATATTAGTCTGGTGCAATTTGAAAAGCAATGGAACAAAGTCTGCATGCAAGAAATGGATTTCTGACAGGATTTGTAGGTCTGGTTCAAAAATACCCCTTAGGGTATGAGCTTCATTTAAAGATCACTTTGAAGTATTGACTTGATAGAACTAAATACACATCTAAAAATGTGAATTTCCTTTAAAGGCTTGCTGAATTTATGCTTTTAATGAATAAAAGACTTGAACATCTGGGAAGAAGTTATAAATTGTAAGTGTATAGTGTGCAAGGAATGATAAAAGATACTGTGAAGAAGACATGAAGCTATTTGTGCACTAGTGCAATAAGAAAACTTACATGATCAATGAGAGGTGTAATTTTGCAAGTCATTGATATTAAATTCTGAATTTGATATGGCACTACATGAAGAACCATAAATACAGATTCAGAGTGAGTCATGTAGTCAGTGACCCTCATGGTCATGCAACTTGTTTTATGTTGAGTGCAATTCTTTCCTGCCTCATCTAATGAGACACAACACAAAGCAGGCCCCACTGCTGTTGTCTATCCTAGGACAACCTTTGTCACACAGTCTTCTACACCAAACTCTGTATGTTGACTTTTGTATGTTCCTCCATCTACAGTACATGTCTGCCCCAGAGATTTTGTTGATTTGTTTTTGATACACCTAGTTATTTCTAGCTTATAGAAAAAAATAGAGGAAAAAAAATTTAGTGTTTTAACAAAAAATGGATGCATTTTTAAATACCCCACACTAATTGCTGTTTTCTGTTCTATCTATATTTTTACATATCTTAAGCTGTTATTGTGTTAAAACAATTTCACTGGAGTCAAATTTATAGGTTATTTATTTTTTGAAGTTGTAGATTTTGGGTGATAACTGAAACTGCTGCTTTCAAAATTCAGACCTTTGGTTATTATCAGGAATTCACATTACTTACGAGGAAAATGAATGGTCCATACCATGTATCTTCTTGCCTTCTACCTGAACTGGGAACTCGTTTGCTTCATGCAATTAATTATTAACTTTACTTGTGAAATTATGGAAGAAATACTCTCTGCTGGCATGTTTTCCTGTCAGTCTTTAAAAGAACAAACTCATGCAATTTCTTCTTAGAGATTTCATTTTAAATTTCACTTGTTCAAAAAATAGCTTAATTTAGAAAATCTGTATCTAAAAAAATGGTTTTTAAATCAAGCTTTGTCTGTATAATATGCATCTCTTCTTCTTATCATATTGAAATCAAGGGCAAGACAGGCAGTTGTAAGAGAACAAATTCTCAGTGACATGATTTTCTGTTACTATAGACTTGTGCAGTTTGACCTTAACTATAACAGGAAACCTTTTCAGAGCTAATTATTTCTGCTGGTAGACCTTAAACTTAGAGATGTTCCAGAGTGAATTGTGGTATAGAATGTCAAATACTCCATTGCAATATAAAAGTTGCATATCAAATGTATTTTACTGGCTTTTTTTAATCTATTGTCCTTTTTGACAACTATGCTAATATTGAAAATCTGGTGAATGTGTGACCTTTAAGGCTGAAATCCCAGCTTTCTACCTTTAACCAGTTGCCATCTTTTGCTGGTTAATGTGGTGCTGTGGATATTACCAAAAGTATTACCAAAGTATCTCAGTAACTATTGGAGTAACTTAAATCACTCTTGTTTGATACTGAGTCCATAATGGCATTTTTGAGAGCTTTATTAGTCGTCTGTTTCATTAAAAAGATGAAATATTTTACTGATGAATTCATCACCACAAATTTCCCACTGTGTTAGAGTTAACAACAGATGTGCTTGACATCTGTCTCTCTGTGCATGTGTCATTTCTTTGTGGTGTGAGAAAAGTTTTTGTGATGTTTAATTTCCATTACAACTTAATAGTTTCTTTGATGCTAATCTACAAATCGCTCTTGTAAACATTTTGTTATACTCTTTCTTGTTTTCATTATCACTGTAGAGAGTTTTTTCTTTGTTTATTCTTCCTAGAAACTATTATTTTTCTTAGCCAAGTACTTAGAAATGGGAATTGCTGCAATATTTCACTAACATTAGTTTCAGTGTTTTCTTCGAATTCTTTACTGCTTTTATCCATCTCATTTTGTTTCCTTCCTAGTTCCACTTTTTTCCATTTTGTTTTGTTTTGTTTTAGCTATAATTCTATAATTCTTCACCTACACAGTGCAGTTCCCTGATAATCAACTATTCTTATTACAGTATCTGTGATGCTATTGTGTTGAAGAGATTGTGTCAGTTTAATATTGATCTTTCATGCTGAAACCAGCTTTTATGTATTCTTCAATTGGAGTCAAAATTGTTACTAGAAGTTCCTACATATAAGCTTTTTGCTATCAATTTTATTTATTTTTCTGGTGGATTTTTTTATAATTGATCTTCAGTTGAACCACATACAATTTATGCTAATTCAAATTTGAGGGCTTCTGTACTCTATGAAATGGATATACACAAACTTCAAGACTGGACATCAATGTTTTTATCTTTATTTATTTTCAGGGTATTTTGAGGATTTCTAAATTATTTGAGATATCTTTGTGTAGGAATACTGGTCTCCTGGTTGTGTCCTGATACGAAACAGAAGTTGATGTTTCTTTCATTGCTGTACTGGGAGAGAAAAAGCCACAGAAGTCATGCATTCCTAACCGTATGTCAAAAAGCAGAATACGGTTATCTAGGGTGCATAAAAAATTGTGGCTTTGATTGTAGTAGTCTTTTCGTTTGCAAATGTACATTATTGGAAATCTTGTTTGGATTTTTTTAACTGTTCTTTGATTCACAGCCCATGGTTATATCTCCATTGCTGAGAGCAACATGGGTTGAGAGACTCCTGTTGGCTCTGAACAAAGGAGATGTTGTAAGTTGCCTAGCTATAGTCTGAGGGATCAGCACTGGCTCTGTCAACTTGATAAAGAATAGCAGACCTGCCAGTGGACAGGCATGACATTTCAGAAGCTGAAATAGTGTGGTATTTCTATGTCAGGTTACAGCACAGAATAAGCAACAGACTTTACCCTGTTTTAGTAGTCTTCTCTCCGAGTTCTAATAGTTTTTTTCAACCATTATTATATTATCTAATAATTTTAATTTTTGATTTAGGGATTTTTAGGGATTTTTCAAGTGATGATGTCCATTTATTACAGGGGCTTCAAAGTTGCATGCATTCATTATTTTTGTTTCATAACTTGCTACCGCCACAGAAATGAACTTCACAGACACTTCTCTGCCCCTCTCCTACCCCTTCCCTTCCTTTCCCTTAGCAGAAATTTAAGCTCTGGTAGGGTCCCCAAGGCTTACTTTCATGAAATAGTGAGAGACTGCAGAAATAGAAAGACCAAAGAGAAAAAGAATTTTTATTATTATCTCATATTTCCCTTCTCTCCTCAAAAATCTTTCTAGCTTACAAACTGTTATCAACATAAATGACCAAGGAGTTGCCAAGGCAACATCTAAAGTAGCCAAAGTCCTGCACAGAATAAAAGAACCAAGAAAAAATGTCCTTAAATTAGAAAATAACTGAATGTGGTTTCTGGTAAATTTATAGCCATTCAAGATGCTTTCCATTTTTCTCTGGAAAGTGATTGAATCGTACCAAGGCTCCCCAAAAATATGATTATGATCAGGTAATTGACTGAATGAAACTCGGTAGAGGCAATGTACTTTCATAGAGAAATTTATGAGCGTAGAGAAAGAAGGGCTACATGTATTTTTTAATTTTAAAAAATATTAATCTGTTATCAGTTTGTTTTGTCTGGCTTAAATCACCTCTGAATAATTAGGCAATTAAAAGTAAATAATTTCAGAGGGTATTTCTCACATGCAGTATTATACATTCAGTGTTTTCAAAATATCTGTTTCCTGGCAGCTTTAAAAACCAAATCATTTTGAAAAAGCTGCTACTGCAAAGGAAAGATTATGGCCATTTATTCAAGATACAATGCCTTGCTATTTCTTATATTACTGTTTCACTTAGGAGCTGTTGTCATAGGCTGGAGCTTTACTGTATTGGAAGGAGCATCACCATGGAAGCAAGACATCCCCAAGCTCCCACTCTCTTTCTGGCAGTTTATTTGAGAAACATGCATTTCTATTGCACCTACATAAATCATAGGTAACTGGACTAAGATCTATTTCAGCACAAACTGAAGCTGAAGGTGGTTTAATGTTAAAGTGCTTGAATGTTAAGTGCTTCCCCTGGATTCTCTACCACATACAGCTCATACAAGGCAGTTTCCATTAATCCCTATCAAATGCACAGGTTAACAGAAATTTTTAAAATTTGGATTATACTGTTTTGAAATTCACAGCTTTTAGATTATATGGGATGTCAAAAGCACCACCAGCATGACCACCACACCTGAAAAAAACCACCTATAAAGGAATAGAATACCTTTAGTTCTTTACTGGGATGTTAGTTTTGCAAACCTGGAAAACAATGCATTGCTATGTAACATATATCCTTGTCCTGGGGGCATATCTGGATTTCAACTAATATAGAGCCTAAGACTTTGGGATTTCACTTCCTATGTAGATTACCCACCAGCAGTGAAATTATGGGTTTGCTTCAAACTTAAATTCTAAATAAAGCAAGATACAGAGAAGAATAATGTTACCTCCATCAGCTGCTGTGTGACAAGTTGTTCAATATCAAAACTAATGTGAGAGTGGGTCTGTGGGAGTTCTTCCCTAACTATGGTGATACACATGGTCTCCTGGATTAAAACATTATTTTTCTGAACAATATAATTAAATGAGATATATGTACAAAATAACTGATAATACAGTTAATTATGCAGGGGTTATTTGTTTCCTCATCAAGAAGGAGGAGTAACTGCTGATTCCTGCACTGAACATTCAGCAAGTTAGTGACACTAGTTTTCAATGCTGACCTGTAAACAAAAGATTGTCACCTGGACAATGAAAGTTCCACTGTTTTAAAGGTTTTTCAAGTAAAAGTGTCTCAAATTTAACAAAAGTAAAATATTTTTTATATAGACAGGAAACATGCTTGTAGTTGTACTTTATGATTTAAATCTAGTCCTTAAGACTGTTTGCTTTTTGAGTAAAAGGTTGGGTTTTTTACTGATGGAACTGATGTACCCAAACTTACAATTGAGAATTTCTCCAAGGCAACCTTACCATATCTTGAATAAATAATATTTTGAGGTAATCCTGTTACTTAAAATTACCTAGCTCAAGCAAAGCTAGCAAAATAAAATACAAGCTATTTTTAGCATTCAAAACATACTACATTATCATAGATGTATAGAAAAGGCAGAGGTGAAAACAGACAGAGGCATTCACATCGTTATTGTTATTCACTATGTTTAATTAATTCTTGGTAGACATATTAAAAAGATCTTTTTTGCTTTCATTCATCTTGCTTTCTTTTTTCTTCAAAAAAGAACAGCCTGGGTTACATTTTTTTCAATATCTGCTTCCCCTCTTGACTGTTAACTTTAACTGCTATAAACAATCTCCTCTTTCCACCTTTAACATCCAAGTCCCCCACCTTTGTCTCTGGAACTGATTTGGCACAGAGAGGAGTGTTGCACTGACCTGTATCTACCAGATGTCTAAATCAGACGTGATGGGAGCCTACAAATTGATAACTGTCTGCTCTTGATAGACATGACAACAGTGAAACACTTTGGGATAGCAGACCTTTAATCTCTCACTGTTGCCCTGACTTTTGCAGTTCTGGATGTTTTCATTATTTTGTAACTAGTTTCTCACACTCTTCTATGTAAACATGGCCATGTTATTGTAACTGTATCTTATAATTTACATTCCTTTCTCCTGGACACAAAACTTTGATGAACAGTCCCTTTGACCACTGTGATTGTGGGAGGAAGAATTCATTTCCTCCAATAAATGGTGATTTCTAAATGTATATAAAATAAAGAAGATGGGTCTTGCTCGCCCCTTCCTACTCTCTCCTCCTTGCTAGTAACAGGTATCTCTGTCTCTTCTTTTGTGTCATTACTGCGACATATCACCTTTAGTAAACTCCAGCACCATTTCCATCACTAGAGAAGTTAGACCAAAACTTGAACAAAACAATGAAATTCAAATAAACACCAGTAATTCTTAACTTTTAGCTGGTAATGATTATATGGAAACAACATATTAATGCATTAAATTTTAAGACTACACCAGAACTGTTCCCACTTTGTGACTCTTGGGGTGTCTTAATACAGCTTGTTTTCCCCTGGGAGAGAAAAGAGGCTTTTCACCAAAGGAATTACAAAAATCAAAGTTGTGTATGCTTAAAAGAAGGCCGAACTGGGCAGCAGTAAAAACCACTGGATTAAAATTACTTTTAATGGTGTTTTCTCCCTCTAAATAAATGAGCCAACTCTTTTTCCTAATCTGTGTACTCTCTGTATATGAAATAATTAAAACAGTTGATTAAATCTTACCTTACAGCGGCAAGAGCAGTAGTTTTTGATCATGAAGGTTTGGGACAGGTTTCACATGTATTTGGTATTTTAGAGAATAGCAAACACCTTAGACTGAATGTTTGCTTGAAATGAAAGTAAATAGTGTTTTCCAGCTCCCAATCCAGTCTTTCATGGTTCTTTCTTTGCTTCTCAAAGACACACATTTTCCTTCCAATTGCTACTTGCTGATGTAAATTGTCTAAGTTCCTGTTCAATCATTTGTTTTCAGAAGAACTGACTGATTTAAATATGTATTCTGGTAGAAGTTATAATTAGTATAGTAGAGACTAAAAAAAATTGGTCTAAAAGAAACTAAATCAATGACACAAGAACCTGCAAAGTTTGGCAATATATGAATGACAACCCAACAGTGCAACTTCTGAAGAAAGACCAGAAAAAGTGCAAGTTACATCTTTTCAAATGTGTTTAGTTCCTCTGAATCAGAGCATGTTTATTTATCCCACATGGACAAGGAAGCAGTTGGTAAGAGCAAGCAGATACAATTGATTTAAGCTGGTAAAGAAATGTTATGGTTGAGATAGCTTATTATTACCCGTAAAACTTATGTTCTTCCTGAATCAGATTTCCATAAGATCAGTCCATCTTTTTCTGCTGGGTGTCTATGGTATGGTTTCAGCCTTGTAGGGATGGTTTGCAAAAATGGGACTGAAACAAGAAGTCACCAGCCTGACAGAGAAGCCCTTGAATTTGATGCTTTGTGTGATAGTTATGGTGGGAAACCTTTAACATATTGGTCACATTCCCACTTGTTTAAAATCTAGTAAGTGGAAAGCTTAAAGGAATGTGTCAAAATCAATTATCTGATTTCAGAGCAGACATTAAAATTTGAATATGTGAAAACGTGATGCCAATTGATGGAAGTAATGGAAGGATTGGCACAAGTTTGTATTAGATCACACAGCCCATTTTCACACTACAGCAAGTGATATTAGGCAACAGCAGAACAGACATAAAAGCTTCAGGATTCAATCTTTCATTCAAGATTTTTGTTTCAAGTGAAATTGTTCTTTTTTATTTTTCCTTAGCTTTGAAAATCATTGGAAAATGAGCTCTTTCCAGGTTCGCTTTTTTCAGTTCCAGACAGGAAATGAATGAAACTCTACCATTCTTGGTCTTTCACTTGAAAAAGTTCCTGGGTGGCTAGCTACTCTATAAGTTTTACCTGAAGACACAGATAAATAAACAAAAATAAAAATAAAAATTCCCCAACTTTTCAATTTTCTTTCACTGAGAGGAAAAATGAAGTAGCGGGCAATATGTTGTGTATTAATGGATTAATTAATATTTATTTAGTTACCTTTATTTATAAATGGTTCCCAGGCACACAAATAAAATTAAGTATGATTTTTTTTTCGAAAGTTTTTCTAAGTGCAAAATTGAATACTAACTAACAAGGAAATATTTGGAGATACATTGATCTGAAAACGAGTAAAGTTTACCAAAATTTAGGTTATCATCACAGCTGTCAGAAGCTGAGGCCAATATGATGACAGTATGAAACAGAAAGTGTACAGAGTAGTGTACCAACATCAGAAACTACTCACCAGTAGCAAGGACTTGACTCAGAGCTGCCTTTAAGCATCAGCTCTAAGGGCCAACTTAAGCCACACCAATCCATCACAGCGACATTTCCTCGGGTGCAGAAAGGACCCTATGTCACATCTCCAGTAATATCAGACTCACTGTACATGCAATGTAGAGTCCTCTGCATCTTGGCAAAGTTCTGCATGATAGTCCCAGGGGTTTCCCAGAAGCTGAGCTGATACTGACCTATATTTCTATTCATACTTCCCCCTGATTTCTCAGATTTAATGTCACCCTTTCCACTGTGGATAACTATTGTTTTAAATTAAGTCACTGATCAGCAGGACTTAATCTGGAAATCTTATTGGTCCAAACAAAGAAGGAATATTTGCCAATATCCTCTTGTGCTGAAAATCATTATTTCCTAAAACCATTAAAACTCCCCAAAAACTATCATGACATGATTCCCATAAAACTAAATTTCAATAAAAATGTAGGCAAAATCTCAGCAACTTACAAATTTGTTTTGTTCTGATAATGGACTATAATTTTTATGTAGAAAAAGGTACCTTGATTTAGGATTTTGAGGGGTATAAGCTTTGCTGTTAAAATTGTTGTTTCCCTGCTGTGAATTTTTATATCTATTTATTCAGCTTTAGAAGGGGGAAAAAAGGTCATAAACTACAGTTTCACTGCAACAAATTTGTTAAACTAATAGAAAAGAAGTGCAATTAGCTAAAAGCATCAAATCAAATTCCAGAACTTGGCAGACTTCCAATAACCCAAAACCAAGTATTGAACTGAGAATAATTCATTACATAATTTGACAAGGACCTCAGAATGGTTACCAACACATGGTCAATACATGTGTGTATTTGGTGTCAATCCCACAGTCACACAAAGGAAAAAGGTACTGTGGCAGCATATGTGGCAAAAGTCACAGCCCCACAGGCTTAACACTGGTGGACTCAGCCCGAGGTTGCCACTGTCTGAGTCACACTCCCTTGTCAGGGTGAGCTTTCTGGCTCACCCCCAGTGTCCCTTGCAACATTGTTTAGATGTTTCAGTTTATTGGTTAATTATGCATTACTTCATGTTCTGTGTAAGGTTATGTTCTGGAAGCTTCCTGGCTGTTCAGTTCCCCATTGGTTCCATGTAAATCCCTGTACTCCAATTGGTCACTCTCCCCTGCTTGTATCCTGATAAATCCCCTGCCTTCCCCGTGCCCGGGGCCTTGTCTCTGAAGCCTTCAGCTCTTTCCGATCCTCGCGCCGCCTTTCCTGGACCCCAGACCCATGCACCACCTCTCCCAGACCCTGGACCCTCTTCTGCCTTCCCTGCTGCCTCTCCCCAGGAAATAAAAGAGCTGGAAATCACACCAGAGCCCTGCTCTCTGGCCTTTATCCTCGCTTGCACCTGTAACATCAGCCCAGGGCTCGCTCTCACCCAGAGGAGCCAGCACTAAACAGAGCTGCCGGAGGACACCCTGCGTCTGGGGAAGCTGCGAGTTGCAGCCCCCAGGAAACCAGGGTCACTCCCAGACTATCGCTGAGTGGCCTCAAGCAGCCACCCGGACCCAGCAATAAAGTACAGTTACTATAAATCACTGAAATTAAAATATAAGACATTTCTTTCCTGTAGCTGTTATTCTTTACACTCTTATCCTCTAATGGCTTACTACTTGAGCAATCTGACGGGAATGGAGTGGCAACTGCTTTTGATATTAGTCCCTAATTTTTTTTGCAGGGGTCTCATTGTATAAAGGGTGGTTACACATAGTTTTTTTATTTTGTGTATATATGCCTATGTACATACATATATATAAAGAGAGAGAGTGAGTGAGAGAGGAGGAAGCAGTTTTAATTTAAAAAAAAACTTATCAAAAAGTTGATTGCAGTGTCCAAGTCTAATAAAAACAAAAGAATCTGGCATTTCCAAAGATGCAAGAGCTAAGGATGGAGAGATTCCTTCAAGTCTTCAGTGGAATAAGTTAATGTGGCAGCTGGCATGGGCTGGGTTTGATTAGTCATGTTGGGTATCAGAGCAGCCAAGTTATAAAACCAGAGGAGCAGTATGAGAGTGAGCTCCCAGCTGTCAGCTGTTGGGAGCTGCAGGTGCATGGAGAAACTGATGCTCAGGATGTGTTTCTGGTGCCTATGGTGGCAACAACTCATGCTTGGGCACTGGGTGCAGCTCTCTGAGTTGATGCAGAACTGGGTATTTGCTACCCCAGCCCATCATGGTTGGTGTCTGGTGTCACTCATGACACAGGAAAAATGGAGAAGCCCAGGAGCAGTGCAGTGAAAAACACAGAAGGGGAGGGAAAGGAACCAGCTGCAAAAGCAGATGAAGAAGAAAATTAAAAAAAAAAAAAAGAAAAGGAAGCTGATATGGAGGCAGGGCTGATTTTGTAGTAATATGGAAATGAAGAATGAAACTCTTGAATTTATTACAAAAGATAGTTGTCAATGTGACAACTTGGGCTAAACGTGGTGTGGGGGCAAGTCAACCCAGAAGGGGAGTCGACAGGCATATACCCTGTTCAAAGAGTAACCAGCATGTGGTCCTCTGGCTAGTGGTGGAGAATGAGAAAATAAGTTTTGAGGGAGAGTTACAGAAGACTGGAAATGAAACAGAGGGAAGAGAACTGAGGAGCAGACTTTCCATAAGAAGACAAACATACTTGAGCTATTGGTGAATATGTAGCAAACAGGATATGGATGTCTTTCCTCCCAGCCGTATCAATAAATGTGAAACACAGGTGAGGTGCTTGGAGTGATAAAAGACAAATCAAGGAGAGATGTTGGAAAGGCAGAGGTAGGTGTTTTTTTCAGGATCAATTTCACCTTGGTCAAAGAAATGCCAGTTTTTCAATTTTGAAAATGTGAGTGTTTATCATATTGTCGCATGGGTAATCAAACACATACAGTGCCATTAAGATTGGAACTCACAAAAGGGAACCAGAGCAGCAGCATCTACTTCTACTCCAGTGCCAGTAAACTAAGGAGTAAGGTGTCAAAACTAGAATGAGATCTACCCCTAAATAGACATTATTTTACTAGCATTTTTTAATCCTTGGTGGGCCATTGCAACACTAAAAAAAATGTATGCAAGAAAAGTAGAATAAATTATACTGGTCATACAGGAGGCTTACATATTAAGACTTTAAATTAAATTAATGAACTAAGCACCTCAGTGAGTTACAGAATCCTCTGTGAACAGCTCTCAACCCTAGGACTCATCTGTCTATGATTCAGTCCCAGGGTACAACACAGCTCGGGTTTTGTTTTCTCCTACTCAGGAAACTCATGAAGGTGAAAGAAAGTATGTGAGCTAACGTATGCAAGATAAAAGGTGAAGACACACAGGATATTAGAAGACAGAAGCAACAGGACAGAGGAGAGATGCAGCCCAAGAAGCAACCATGGATAACCCTTTCATCCTGGCTGACAATAGTCTGGTAAGGAAAGGCTCTACTGCTGCTTCAGTGAAATGGGAGTGAGTATATTAATGCTTAGCCTAGTAGCTCATTAGTCTTTGTTTCCCTATTGTGCACAATAGCTAATAAATAATGGTTTCTCTTAAATTACTTATATCCTGCTTCTCTCTATGCAAGGTAAAAATCCAAAGTGACCCAGAGAGAACCCAGAGAGGTTAAATCTGAATTGGTGTTTCAGTCCTAACAATAAAAATATAGTATTGGATCTCTATTACCAATGACCCAACTAGGAGAGCAACACTGTCTGGGATCCGCTGAAAGAGATACAGAAGCAGGAAATACAACTGTAATGAGAGACTATAATTACTCTCTGACAGACTAGAAAAATGTCATATCCGGATGTGAAGCGGAGAATTTTTAGATAACATCAGTGTCTCCAAGAAGAAATAAGGCAACAGCTGATTAGGAAGCCCACAGTTGGAAATGCAATGCTGGGCTGGATTGTGAGTAATGCACAGGTTTGTTCCAAAGAGTTCCAGACAAAGGGCATGACTCTAGCACTGCCATTGTGAGCCAGAATTGGGAAATACATAAAATAATAATAATAAAGGTCAACAGTCAACTAAATTGGAATAAACACTAACATCAGCAAGATTTAAATTTATCTGATAGGGGCTGTTTCTACTCTAACTGTTTTCTCCACTGAAAAGTCCTCCACTGGGTGAAGGTGGTCTTGTGAGCACAAAGAGAGGTTCAGCCAGTCTCCAGGACAGCAAAGGTCTTATAATGGTCTTTGCTGAAGGAGGATGAGGTCCATGATCAGGATGGCCTATGCTTCAGGGAGTGTATGGACTGTGTGACTCCTTGATTTTGTAAAATATTGGCTATGATAGAGTGCAGAAGAAAGCGTTTAACCCAATAAGAAACTTGGCAGATAAGAGCAAAGGGAAAACCTGATCATTCTCTTCATTCAATGAAGGCTTGTTGTCTACAGAAAAAACTCCAAAAAACTGGAGAGAGTATTCTCTAAAAGCAAAATTTCAAAAGGTCGTGTGATTGCTCTCAGGAAGTCTTTCGTCGTACAATTCTGTGTTACAAAAGAGAGCTAATGTTTCATTTCAGCTCTGAGGCAGGACCTCTGGCTTCCTCTCTTTCATGTCTTTCCAGCCCCTTTTGGGCAGCCAGTGCACAGAGCAGCATCAGGCATTGCCCTGCTGATGTCGGCTGGCGTGCTGCTGCTGCTGAGCTGCATTCTGCAGCCATCCCACATCACTCTGCCACTGCCTTCCCCAGGCTGATGCTGCTGCCTCTCCACACACAGCTGATCTTCCCTTAATGTGAAGCTCCTAGCAAGACTGAACCCTCTGGTCAACCAGGGACAGCAGAAGGCAGAGAAAAGAAGAAAGGACAAAATATTGAAAGGTGTCTGAAGAGGTTTTGAAGAAGCACCTCACTGTCAGTTTGCTGTATTAATCAAATATTTGTGAACACAGTTCTGATACAGTATGGGCTTAGGCGTTATTTGTTTTGCTGAACGGGCCTTATTGACTACAGTTTAATTTTACATAATATCTTTCAAGTCTCTAAATGATTTCTACTAATAAATAACAGGGAAACGGCCAAAAAATATAAGCATAGAGAAGAAATAATTTGGGTGGGTGAGTAGGCAGGCAAAGAGAAGATAAATTTTTCAGCTGAAATTTGAAAATTGGGTAGCTGTGGTAGAGATACAGAGAAATGCTTTCTGCAGTGTATTTGTATTATAGGGAAGATATATAAAAAGATACATAAAAAGAGCTTTTGCAATGTGACAGCTACTATGCTTTCCAGGCAGTCAGCAGTCTGTGTTCACATGGGAATCTGTACCCCTTGGAAGTTGAAAAAAAAGATATGTGAAGTTGCATAAAGTTTTGCAATGTAAGCTGTTCTGCATCATCTGTTTGCTTTACTTTACTTGTGTTTCATAATGACATCTGTCATCACAAACCACAGATATTTCTACTTAGATTTTAATTTTCTCTTGATTATATAATTCCTTTTTGTTGGTTCACCACAAGTTGTTATATCACATAACCAAGTAGAAATTTTGTAGAGAAAATGTGTCTGAATTGATGCTAAGGATCTGTAGTAATAACCACATATTCAGTGCCATACTTTGGCAAAGATTATATGCTAATATTATCCATTTCCAATCACTTCATGCACAGCCACTCATTTATTCAGGAACTACTTGACAATTTTAAGCTCCTTTATACCGTGTGTTTTACATCTGGGTAGCTATGGCTGAATCCTCTATTCAGTTGCTGGAAAATGAGGCCAAGCCTTTGCCCAGATTTATGCTCACTCCTAATTATTTGAAGGCCGATCAAGTACTTTTAAAACACCCTGTCTTTAAAGCTTCAGTTCCAAGCACACTATATTGAACAAGTCTCTGTTTTTTTACTGTGTAAGAAACCTGACATATTTTTGAACTCTGATACAAAGTCAAATAAAATAGGGGCAAGGCAGAGTGCCAGGCTGGAGATGCATATGTGCTATCCTTGAACACAAACCAGTGGAAAGCCCATCACTTCATGGCAGGGAGTGGTACAAGTGCTTTTCTCTCCATTACACCATGACAACCTGGTTGCCAAGCAGGTGATTGGTAAGGCAAGTAATACCTCATGGAGGGAAGGAATTGGAGATAGGCACTGTGCTTTGAATTTAGATGATCTTGATGTAGAACATGTATATGAACGTGCCAGAGGAGCCAGCGTGGATATTTCACATGCAGGAAGGGAGACCAGGCAGACTTGCATTCAAATTCGTTCTGAGTATTTCATGATTTATCTGATTTTCAGGATTTCTCTCCTAAGAATCTTGAAATATTTTACACTGTCAACTCCACATTAATACCTTTCTATTAAGTCTTGTGTATTTAATTTACTGATGGAGATTATCTTCTACATTCAGAAGTGGAGCTGCAGCTCACCCCAGACATGCAAGAGCAGCTTTCAGCCTACTTCTTGGTATTGATGTCCTTGCTTCACATTCTGTGCAAGTTAATGGACAGATTATTTACTCTGGTCCTGGGCTAGTTTTGCAATTCATGCTGAGCTCTGTACTGCAGCAGCTTTACTATTTCTGAACCTGGGCTTGCTAATTTCCATCTAGTATAATTATCTCTCTAATTACATTATTTTTTGCAATTTACAATGGGATATCTTTCATGATCCTTCCCCTTTGTTTTTCTTTCCTAGCTTTTAGGGCAGTTTGCAAAGGAAATCTAGTGTTGTCACTTCTACTTTATCTGTAAGGAAACTGAGGCCAAGAGCAAATGCCTGTAGTGATCTGGCAAGCCACTGACTGAACCAGAAATAGCACCCAGAAATCCTGCTTGCAGTCCCAGTGCTAATCTTCTGGTCCATGTTGCCACCAACATAGATTAAGAACTACACTTGCACAAAAACAAAAGGCTAAATAGCCCACAACATCTCTAAATTTGTGTCCCAAATGTTCATCTACCAATAAAATAAATGAATGACATGCCCAGGCTGTGCGTAATATGTGTAATTCACAAATTTACTCTCTATTTCAGTACACCAAAAAGGAAGGCAACAAATAAAAAATAAGCAAATCTTTTCCTTTATTGCAGAGAGGCTTAATAAAATTTGAAGTTTGAACACTATGTTACATGTGCATCCAATCATAAAATTCTGTAAATAGAATCTGTATTACAGAAGAAAATACAGCATTCTGTCACAGAATGAAAAACACATATCCCAAAAAAAGTATATGTCTCCAAAGTGACGTATCTGAGCTATGATTGTTATCAATGTACGCTTGTAATTCAAGAAAATATAACTCTATTTGAAAAAAAATAAGCAGATCTGTCTTACAGAATTTTAGTTCAAGGTTCATTGTTTTTCACACAGAATCTCTTACAGCTCAAGGCATTGTAGGGAGTTGCTTTTTTCAATATTATTTTTTATACTTCTGATTTAAAAAATAAATCACTTTGAATACAGTTTATGTTTCAAATAAATAGTATAAGAGTATTTAATTGTCATCAAAACACTGCACTTGCATGGAAAGGAATCAACATTTTAAATCAGTATTACTCATTTTTTTCAAAAACATTTCTTTTCATTTTTAATGGTTTGAAATGGAAATATTCTGAAATTTATATATATTTTTAATGTCAGTATATTATACCAACCATGATAGGTAGCATGTTATCCAGCTTTGGAGTAACAACTTTGGAAGAATCAACTGCCAATACACAGGATCATTTCCCCACGCAAAGCTTGTTTGCACCTTCTCTTGTGGGGTAAGATATGAACAAAGTATTTCCTTCCCTTGAGGGTATACATGTCTCTTGCCAAACAACCTGCATTGAGCAGTATACATGTAAGTGTACAGAGAAACAGTTCCCATGATGAGCTATTATTATGAATCAAAAGAAACTGCAGAGAGAGTACAATGGCAATTGGAGGTTTTTCAGTGGTGTCTCAAATATTTGCACTTCAGAACAGAAACTAAAAACATGAAGTGACGCACAAAAGTGCAGTGAAGTGCCTAAAATATGCACTGACGTTTTAAGAATATGTCCACAGAATATTAAATAAAGGCTGAGTTCATGAATGTTTTGAAGATTTTGGGACCCTGCAGCACACCCACCAGTGAATTGATGATTCCTCCAGAGAGATATGGAACATTTTAAAACATGCCTGAAATTCAGTTTTGGGAAATGGTGTCTAATTTTTAATAGGATTGTCTAATTTTTAATAGCAGCCTTTCTTGTCGCCTGATAAACTGCATGCAGCAGTGCAGACAGGAATGATGCTAGTGAATGAGTATTGAAACTTCAAATCCTGCTTTGCCAAACCTGAGATCTTGATCTTTAATCCTACCTTTCTTTTCTGCTTTGATTGTTCCTTGCCAGTTTCATCATCACTCATTTACATTTGTAGCAGGAAGCCTGTATTGGTGTTCAATTGCCCTTGGTCCCTTCCACCTATCTCTCTGTTAGACAATAACCCCTTACAGTACCCTCAGTTGCCATTTCTCTATGGCTGGATTTGCTCCTATGGTTGAAGTGAAACACCACTTCTCATGCTATTTATCCTGGACTCGCTTTTATCATAGTAAATTATGTAAGTCTGGAAACATTGTTTCCCACTTGACCACGACTATTTATAGTAGTAACTAGAGAGTTCTTTGCCAGGAATTTAGCCAAAACCAGGTAGTGTTCTTCAAAGTCATCCCTTGTCACAGCTCAACAGCTGGAATGGGACAGGGATTACTCTCACTAGGCAGTTTGCAAGCCATTCACTAGCATGGACCAGTGCTAGTATGCAGCCCCTGAGTCCAATATGTATGTTGATAACAGAATAGTACCTCAAGCAATTATTTCCAGTTATACCATCTCCTTTTTTTAACTCATTTAACTTGTTTTTTGCCATATTGCACATCTTGATCCTTATTTCTTTCTATACAGCCCGTGTCATTTACAAGTAACTATGAGTGCAAACAGAGAAATTAGCAACTTCAGAAGTAAACAGCTTTTCAGTCCTTACATTGCATTCCCCATCAGCTTGCATCTTTTTTTCTTCTTCCATTTCTCACATTCAGCGTTGTTTCATTTCATTCTTTGTGTGCTTTCCATGATGTTGTATACTAGTTAATTTTTTATGTCTCTTGCATTGGTCTTTTTTGTCTCTCTTGTCTATATTGTCTCCCCCGGCATGACCTTTCATCTCACACTGTGGCTTTTTGGCCTGGAGTCCTGGCTAGGAAAATGTTTCTTGATAAAGATTCACTCTTCACCCTGCTCTGAGGTAATTAAGATCTTGTTTGCCTTCCTCCAGTCCTTGTAACTGCCTTCCATCAACTTGATTAGAGTTTCCATTTCTTCTGGATGATTTCCCTTTGCTCCTTTATTAATTTCCTTTATTTCAGCTGAAGTACTGCAGTAATATAACCTCCTGCTTTATGTAAGTTGCTTCTCATAACTATTCTTTCTTCCCTTTCTTCTCCTGTTATTCCACAGTTGCTGTGAACTGCGTCTGCAGACACATGGATCTGGGCATTACAAGCTGGGCCCTGGATCAGCTGTAATGGTGACATCCATTTTGGCTATTGATTCTTCTGCTGCAGCCTGTGTCAGCTGTGGCTGGTACCTCATTTTACCACTCAAAAGCTGGCTGGTAATTGAGATGCCCTGCTGAGTTTCAGCTTCAGAAAAGACTGAAATCATATCTATGTTTTCAAATCTGTAAGGATTTTCATGTAGATAAAAACTTTAGAGAGAACAGAAAGGACTATTAGATGATTTACGCAAATCTGGTATGTGCTCAAGGCTTATAGACCTTCCAGAAATGCCACTAAAGAGTAAAAATAACATATTCTTGACTCCATAGTACAGACCAATACACTTCTTTCATTTACCTTATATTGAGCCTAATGCTAATGCTTGGCTACACTATGGAGACCTCTGATACCGTTTTTAAAGACATAAAAAGATAAGAGGTCATCTCTCCTCCAGTATAGCCTAACTCTCATGATGCCTTCATCTGCTATATGAGACTGTTATTATTTATTTATTTAGTCTTTTTTTACTATATACATGTATACAGATGACAGGTTTTTCTGTCATGATATTAAAATGTAAGTGCCTTTTCAGTTGCCTGCCGAGTATAAATTATTAATTAATTATTTCCAGTCACTAACTTCCGGAATGCATATAATCTGGGATGTTCTTTTAATGAACAAACAAAAAAGTTAATTGTAATAGTTGATGCACAAAATCTTTTCAGTTTCTAAAGATGAGTAGAATTTTCTAGTAACAATAAAAATTATAAGTAGTGAAAAACATACACTTTCGAAAAAAAGGATGCAATGTATTTGCAAAGCTCACAAGTCAAAAGGAAAATAATACTATCTAAAGCTGTTTTCTTGAAATTCAGCTGATGTTCCATGAAAACTTTTAAGTATTATCTATATATTTCACTATATACAGAAATACATATCTAAAAATTAATATGAATATAGCTACATTTGAAATGTATGTCAGACCTGAGAGACTAAAATTACTAATTTGCAATCATTTGATTCATGCTCACATGATTTTAGGCTAACTTCACAGGTAATTCAGAATGTATTCTTTATAATTCTTGGGAATGGAGAGTGCTATGAAGCTACTTTGAGAACTAAAATTAAATCCAGTTTAAAGTGTATTCTTTAGCTAAGACCTATAGAAGTCTGGACACTCCAGAAATTCATAATTAACACTGAGATAATTGAAAATATGGTTTTATCTGATCAGAATCAGTGAAGATAAAAGGCCCTGGAAGTCCCAAACGAGTCAAAAATTAGGGGGTTGAAATTAGGGGCTACAGCTCCATCTGGAAATAGAAAATGTATCTTTCACCATCTAACTGACTAGTACACTATGGAGATTAACTGCTGTTCTCATTTACTGTTGTGAATTAAAAAAACATTCAGTAAATAGAAAAAGGCTATGTGTTTAACAATACCAATGAAACAAGACATCAATTAATGCTTTATTCATATACCACCATCCAGCTAATTCTCCAAAAGTGAAGTATTTGGAGACTTACTATGAGTTCACAGTATCATACTTGTGAAGGCTGAATTTCACAACCATGATCTTGTAATGTAAATTTAACATAGTAATGGGGTTATTTTTATTGAAAGGCAACTTCTACTTTGATAAGGCTATATGAACCGAGTCTTTTACAACAATTAATCTATTCACTTTTAATCTTTATGGATATTATGCAGAGCTTACTATTTTCTTCTGTGTAGCTGTATTTTTATCAGTTTAGTCAAATACATTCAATAACATCGTCAATAGATGACAATAAAAGTTGCAGTAAGCTTGCCAGCAGTACTCAGCTGAAATTATATAGGGATATAAGCAATATCATTTTGAAGAAAGCAAGCAAGTTAAATCAAAAACATACCTATGTGTTTTCAGATCAATCCCACTGCTAAAATGAACAATTAAATTTATAATGTAAATGTGAAATTCTTTTAAATTAAATCAAGTGTAAATTTATAAATACATCCCTTTCACAAAGAATTATTAAATTATTAGTATTTAAATTATTTTTAGATGGTAATAGTGTTTATTTCTACATAGCTTAGAACACCATAGATTAAAATAACCTTATTACAGATGTATTATAGGGCTTTGAAGATCAGCCTGTAAAGATCTTTGACTCATTCCTTTGACCTGCTTTGAGTAAGCCAATGTGAAGAGTTTGCCAAAAATCAAGCATCCTTTGTTGGTCCATTAGGGGAAGCTTTCTTGTACCTATGGCTCATATGATCAGTATCACATCTATAGCAGCTTTTGAGTACTTAATGAAATGACCATGAACCAAATTTCAGTTTAAGTAATTAGGTTGAGCCCACAACAGAAGTCCAAAGTGTGGCTCAAGATGAGGCCTCTGAAACCAGAGCAAGATTCTTTAACAGCTCAGTCCATGCTATGCTCTTATAGCTGATATTAATAATTTAGTAACCATTAATAAATTATGTAGAAGTGTCCTCTTACTACAGAGACTGATCTTTATGGATATCATTGATTTCACATATATTTTTGAAATCCACATTGGATATTTAGCAAAAAGACAAAGTATACAAATAATAAAGCAGCTGTTGTTGGGCAATAGGTTGTGAGGGACAGGATGTCCGTTCCTAGTGGGAGTACCAGGGAACAAATTTCACTGCAACCCTGCAACAGGGTAACTGCTGAAACAGACTGACTGCACCCATTGCATGCTCTGATGCTGGCAGCCAGGGGCATCCCTGATCTGGACACGCTCTGCATGCAGATTCTCCCAAGTGGAACTGGGACCAAAGGTGTTTCCCTGTGACCTGGTGCTACATGTCATATCTGTGACATAAGCAGCTGTGATTTCACATGAGGATTTTTCTTTGACTATTTTACTATAAGCAGTACATTTTTTTTTAGAAGATTTACCAAGATTTTAATTTCAAAATGGTTGTAAACCCAGCCAGCCATGTGCCCTGGCAGTAAAGAACCTCCCCTGGGACTTCATCTGCAGGACATGATGCAGATGGCTGAGGGAAGCCATCCTTTTTTATTTGTTACTTGTGACACTCATCCAGAGTGCTGCTCCCTAGTACAAAAAGGATACTGGCATAATGGAGAGTGCCTAGTGTAGGACTACCAGGATGATGAATGGAACACATTAAGTACAGGGAATGCTTTCAACCTTGGCAAGAGAAGGGTAAAGGAGACCTACCTGCTGTCTTCTGCCACTTAATGGTAGGGTGAAGAGGAGACAGAGTGAAATTCTTCTCAAAGGCAGCATAGTAGTAAGATAAGAGGTAAAACACACAAATTGCAATGTGAAATTCTTTGTTGATCAAATAAGTGTGTTTTGAACATCTGTCATATCATATCTGAGTCAGATGTATTATAAACATGCAGCTGCTGAGGAATCCTGTAGAATTTTTTTCCCACTAATTATAAGATACAACTCCACACAGAACAAATGTCTTCGTGTTTATATAGCCGTGTATATATATGTATTTAGTAACATTTTCAAAATACCAACAAGACGCTTCCAGAAAAGTTCTGAGCTGGAACAAAATTGCTTGCCCTCAGTATTTCATATAGAGCTTGGAGTCATAGATTCATAGATTCATTAGCATTGGAAAAGACCTCTAATATCATTGATTACAACCACGAACACAGCACTGACAGGTGCACCACTAAACCATGTCCATAAATACCACAGTCATACACAGAGGTCAAGGTTCTTGCAAGAGTCATAAATTGTTCACAATTTATCAAAAGATATGAAATTACATATATTCACTGAAGCCATCCTTCAATAGACATCAGTCTAGAAAAATCAGTGAGAGATATGTCAGTCTGTCAGAGCTATGTCAATTACTTTTCATTTCCAGTCATGGAAAGGTGGACAAGCAGCAATACAGACTGCCCAAATCCAAGCAGCAAGACCAAGGTAGAGCCTCATGTTGCCCTGTGTAATAACACACCACAGATCTCATTGTCAAGACTGAGAAAGATTTGTTTCACCAAATCCAAGGAGTGTATTAAAAAATCCCTAATTTGAAGCTTCTTTTGTCTAATTTACTAAATTGTTCATCCCATGCTGATTATCTTTACTTCCATACATTCATATGAGCTGAGGTTTTCTAATCTTAAAGTCTCTTACAGAAAATAAAATATCTGTCTCCATGATTTAAACAGACCATGAAATTTCTTTGGTCTCTTTTATACGTTGCTTCTAAATAAGTTATGAACCAGGTGTGGTAGTTTGAGTTTTGGAGGTCTAGGTTTTGGGTGTGGTAGGGGCCAAAAGATGGCCCCTGTAAGGAGCTTCCAGAAGCTCCCACAGCTGTCCAGTCAGGGCCTATCTGTGACAGCTCCTGGAAGATTGATATGCTGTTTTCCAGAGTTGAGCCAATTAGGAAGGAAAATAACGCCCCTGTGACAGCATATTTAAGAAGCAATCTCAGTAGTATGCAGGTGTGCGCCATGTAGTCACGTAGGTGTAGGTAGGCAGAGGAGAAGGAGTATAGCATGAAAAGGAAACAACTGATACGGGAGCCAGCAAAATCTGCCAGTCTGTCAAGAAGAGGAGCAACAGGAGAGGAGGTTCTTAAATCATTGGAGCTGAGACATCTTCACAGCCTGTGGTAAGGGACTGAACCAAATGCAGTGAAGCCGAGATCCACCCNACCAGCTTGACGGAGGGAGAGAGTGATGGAGCAGCGGCAGGTCCGGGCGGGCTGCCTGCCAACTTCTGCAAACCTGCCATGGTGAGAAAGAGGAGAGAGAGACGTCTGAGAGGAAAAACCTAACCTCCCTTTTCAGGTATTTAGCCAAGAAGAAGAAGGAAACATCTAAGGGATGAACTAACTGAACCACTAGGAGGGAAAACCCCCCCGGGTTCCCTTTACCTTCTGGGAAAAGGGAGAGCTGTGGATCTGCTGTTGGGGGGAGGAGGGGGAAAGGGAAGAATGAAGGAGAAAAGAGGGGTTAAAAGATGTTTCTTGCTTGCTCCTTTAACTCTGTAATAAATTCACTTTATCACTTATAAGCACTGACCTTGTTTTGGCCGTATCTCTATCCAGCCAGGGTACATATCTCAGCAACACATTCCTTCTCCCTGTCCATCGGTGGAGGGAGGGGGAAGGCGGAAAAGCGGCTCTAGTGGAAGCTTTGGCAGTCAGCCAGAGCTAAACCACTACACCAGGCATACAAACAGGCTCAAACACCAGGACATACTATTCAATTTAAAAAATGTTCAATTGTACTCATTTGTTTCTAAAGGTAAGGCTGGAAACCAAAGCTTATGTAACACCTTGAATTCAGAGGACATGAAAGTAGTGTGGTATATCTTCATTTGTTTTCATCCTGACATTATTCTAACCCATAATTCTTGCACAGGTTATTAGTTTATTTACTTTGAAGTCGCCTACTAGTTTTTTAGTCACAGGTTTATGTGCATAAATCTTTGCCTGTTTCTTCCAGTTGTTTAAGCTAATAATAGGTATTTCTTTGCCCTTTTGAAAAATGTCTCTGGCATTTTGTATCTTTTAAGTGTTTTATTCTCTATTCCTAATAACCTTCTTTTAAGGTACAGTTCCACGTGTAATAGTTATATTCATCAGCAGGAATTCACAATAGCAATTTAAGGAGCCACTATAGTACAGCTGTACAGCAATAGTTCTGTAGGGTTGCAGAAGAATGTAATATTAAATCAGGAAGTCCTTGCTTCTATCACTGACTGCTCCTTAAAGATTTTACAATTGCATATTTACATGGACATGTGCACTGGGATGTCACCCTATACCATGCCTACCTTGAGCTCCTAAAAACCCAGGGAGTTTTGGCAGACAAACTGTCAGTTGTTTTCTACAAAGCAGTTTATAAATTATGCCTAAAATAAAAGCAAATATTTTATTCCATAGACCTAAAATCTTTAAACTGGAGTCTGCATGTTCTCTAAGAACATTCTCTTGGGTCTGTAACTTTAAATTTTTGAAGACAAAGCCAAAAATTATATGGTATACCACAGAGAATACTCTCTGTTAAAACTAAATTAAGATTGAAAGCATGTTTTTGTAATTAATAGGTTAAAGAACATGATAGATATGTTGTAACTATGTGAAAGGTAGCATTAGAAAACCCCAAATCTCAGAAGTAAAATTACTCTTAAGTGCACAGTTGTTACTTACTCTGACATGGATTAACATCAACATGGGCAAAATGTTTCATTAAATTAATTGCATCTATTTCATAACTATCTGCAACAGATGTAAATAATTGATTAAAGATATTATATGCTACAATTATGTAGAGGATTTATGGAACTCAGATGCTTTATCAAGTATTGATATAATGATTTTCTTCCTTGCATAAATTTTGTTTTTAGATTTAGGATTACATTAATTAAGAACTTTTAACAGAATATAGACAATGAAGAGTGGTATCCAGTGCCAGAACCAGAGACCATGGTCACAAACTGACACATGAGAGGTTCCCTCTAAGCATCAGGAAACACTTTTTACTGTGAAGGGTGACTGGATGCTGGCACAGGCTGCCCAGAGAAGTCGTGGAGTTTCCATCTTTGGAGATATTCAAAAGCCATCTGAATATGGTCCTGGGCACCTGGTCCGAGGTGGCCCTAATTAAGCAGAGAGATTGGACCAGATGCATTCCACAGGCTTTTTTCCCACCTCAATCAGTCAGCAAATCTGTGATTCTGTGAAATCACACAGAAAAAAGCAATTCCTTGACTGCATATATATATATATA